>JACJUM010002878.1:2713703-3017122 GCA_020976665.1 Heortia vitessoides
TTTTATTTAAAATCTCTTACTTATTTCTAGCTTTGCCCGTCTTACAGATGATATGATAATGTTGTTGGAGTTTGGACCATCTAACTGGTAATCATAATACGTAATTTTAAACAAACTATAATAAATAATATTCATACTTATAAAATCACCCCCTACTCCTCATTCACGAATAAACACACACTAGTCCAACAACAACGCACTGCACTCACCGACGAGGGCGTGTAGCCCCACAAAGCGCATACCAACCCCAGTGGGGCTCCTTCTATCTTCTTTTTTGCAACCCTTCCATATGACGGTCACCTAAGCTGAGTTCCGTATATTAAAAGTGCAGTAAGGCGATCAGCGTCAATCGCATTCAGATTTATTGAGATCTGAAAACATGAAGATCCTCAAAATCGTGAAGTTGAAAACGAGTGAGAAGTAATTAGGTAAAAGGTCACCCAATATTTTATCAAGCAAAGGTTTATAACAAAAATTGGTAACATAGAATAAAGATATTTTAACGTTCTCCACAAAATCATTACCGCTTTATGAATAAAGCATCACTTTAATGGCTGTAATAATGTCGAAGAAAATGTCGGTATTGTACTAGTTTCGAGAATTTTAAGTCTTCATAACTGCGAATCTTATTACGATCAATTCCAAGCAAATGCATAGTACCCACGCGATCGCTGGAGTCGCAATTATTTACAGCTTACCTCTGACTGCAATCATTTACTATTGTACCGCAGTAAATGGACTCGGTCAGTAGACTTATAAAAATAAAGCAAAAAATAATTATTATATTATATTTTTTTAAATTTTAAGCCGTCTCCAGTGATAAAGTGAAGTGTTGACGATTGCACTTCATGAAAATTGTCACCTTTTTTAATAAGCTTTATGTAAATAGGAATCTTAGGTTCTTCAAGCAAAAACCGATAAACCGATCTGGCTTTGGGAATGGCTAGTCTCGTTACTTTTCTATGACATTAAGGGAGACTAGGCACTGAGTATCGGTGATATCTACGCAGGTTTCATAAATAAATAGGTTTCGCACTAACAATATATCATATTGTTTATGCAAGTCCCTGGAAACGTGTCTAAAGGGCACATTAGAACTTTTGAATTTGCACTCTAAACCCTATCTAGCTCTAAAAGATTTTTTTTTTCTACTCAACCCCAGTCACACATCTCATCGTCATTCCAGCCATTGTAAGTCCACTGCTGGACATAGGCCTACCCAATTGAGGGGAAATTTTGCCCAAGCAAGCGTGTTGGCAATCGCAGAGCGCAGCTTTCGCGACAGGAATGCCCATCCCTGCCCTGAACATTTGAGCTGCACTGTTTCGGAGGGTATACCGCCATCTATTAGTTGTGGTACCTCAGTTGCCTCTTGCGATACCTGGTACAGAGGGAGGTACTATTCTACTCCGCTGGTACCCCGCGGCGAGTACAGATGTAGAAAATAATACACTTGTGACTTATAGGTTAGCAGCAAAATATCATCATTATATACTTTATATATCTCGATGATTATTTGAAAATATAATTGAGCTTTCTTGTTTTATTAGCAAGGTATGTTATTTGTGGAACTCAACTGAGAGCGTCATAATTTAAAAATATGATGTCTAATGTCATTATTACGAACTTAGCATTTAATATTCGTATTTACCGAAGGAATGCTTAGAAGGCGAAGATGGACCTGATTTGCCGTAAAGTCTTTTTAAGTTTTAAATCACTCAAGTGGGCTACGTATCCTTTTTCTTAGGTGTATAAAAATCAGCCTTCTTTTTTCAATTTGTGAACTCAATTATATGAAAAAAATGGACAAAAGTTGAATTTTTTAGGAGTTGTTTGAGGTAAAAAAAACCTTTATGATTTTCCTCTGAAAGCTAATAACTGCTAAAATCTCTCTCATAAGCTAAAAAAGGAATAGTAATGGTCAGCCTAATTTTTATTTAAAAACTGAAAGGTCCCGTCAGAGATGAGTAGTGTCTCCCTGTACACCAGGTGTTGCAGAAGAAGACTGAGCTACTGGAAGCAACGTCCATATGGTAACAGGGTGGAGATGAGTAGCAGCATCTCGGTGGCAGAGCTACGATCTGCGATTAAAACCGTCACAGACCGGCAAAGTCTCCTGACTCTCTGAGGGGTGATTGTCTAAATAATAAGAGGTTATCACGGATAATATGATGACGCTTAATATTTCATATCATTACATACCATAAGTTTTGTAATAATGTCTCTAAGAGATTTAATAAATCAAAATAATACTTCAGTCGTACTGAGTACATTGTCGTAAAATTCAACACGGTGCCAGATAACTGGAATGCAAACCTTGTCTTCCTATTTGATACATTTTTGGTATTTCGATTAAAGTTTTAGAATAATTAAAATATAGCGGTAAATGTACACTTTGGCAATGGCTTAAATTTAATGAATTAATCGAAATAAATTCAATGAATTCATGTTAAAAGTGTGTAAAGATACGAATAATGAAGGTAAAGTATCTAAAAGCTAGTTATGAGCAAATTCAATAAATTTGTGATACTTTGAACGATTTGTATACCTTAAGCAACTTTGCCTGTTCTCCAACGCAAAAATAATCAGAAAATTACAGCATTAGGGATTTATAGGATCCTCCTTAAATTAACTAGGATTTTATCTCTAAGATAGCATTCAAAAGGAAGGAAATTGTGAATCAACTGTCGGTCCCTTGAGTCAACCACAGTTAAGTGGGTATACCACAAGGCTCAATATCAGGTCATTTCCTATTCCCTTTCTACATTAATGGTTTGCCTTATCTTACAGTGATTATAGTACTTCTGCAGGTAATTTTTCTACTTTCTCAAGTTAAAAGACAAGTGTTTTGTATTGTTAAAAATAATTCCATGCTCAAGAAAATAATAAATTGGATTAACGAAACTAATTAGTCACTAAATGTAGCTTTAGTAATATATTATATCTGTCAACCAATATATGTGGAATCTGTTCGTTAGAATTTTAATTAGTTCCGTAATATGATAAAGTGTATTCCATAATTGTGGAATAATGCTGGAAATAATACACTACTGCATTAACAGAAAATAGTTATTCGTATAATTTGCAAAAATTTAAACAACAGTGTGACTTAAAGAAAAGATATAGAAAGCAATGTAATGACTACTTATAGTCAATAAATTATGACAATATTATGAAAGTCCATAAAAATCAAGACAGACTTAGAATAAAAATTAAGTATATAAAGTTGACACAAGTAATAAATATAAGCTCTTGTCAAAGGTCTAGACTAGGTTATTAAATTTTTTTATCCTTTCAGGTCGACAAACAGTCATACAAACCGTGTGATATTAATGGTCACGGCAGCCTATAGACGTAATATAACAAGGACTGACTAGCGCGCTTCGACCAGCGACCTCGTGACTTGAAGATATTAAGTCACAATACCCAGTAATTTCACTGCCTTTCTTACCCTTCAAATCGGTATATGGCAGCAGAAATAGATAAGCGTGAGGTAGCAATACAGTAAATGATTTTTTTAAGAGGTTTATCTCATGTAAAATATTGTATATGGTTATACAAATATTGTATATATGTATAGGTGTTAATAATTCCTTTATTACTTTTAGTTTTTCTAGCATGTACATTTACTATCGCTAATTAACCGACAATTAACTTAGTTTTGTTTTGGCGTGCAGTACATGCAGAGTAGAATAGAACTTCTACCTGACCCAGGTGTCGAATGAGGCGCCTAGGGTACCAGAACCGACAGATGGCGGTATATCCACGCGAATCAGCGCAAGTGTCCAGGATGGGGAGAAATTATGAGCAAATTCTTTTTTTTATTGGGGAGGCCTATGTCCAGCAGTGGACTTCCAATGGCTGATATGATAAAAATTAGTTTAAGTCCTACCTGTTGCCGACAGATTAGTTGAAGGTAGGTAGCTGGTTCGAAAGGGGCTACTCAAGATATATTTGTTGTAAAGTATTGTACAAAGTGGTACCTGAAGTAGACAACAAGAGATAAAGATGTTTAAATAGCAATTTAATTGTATATTTACATTATCGGACTATGTGGATTTGTATTGACGTAGTGAGTTGGATTGATTTCTATTTCATTTATTTCGTAGTTTGGTCATTCTTCGAAGTGCAGATGATATAATGATCTGTAAGAAATTGTAAGAAATGTTAATGCAAATTATATTTTAAGTGCTAACTAAGTACCGAAAATGCGAATTACCTACTGTCAATTTCGTAATATAAAGGGAGGGAAATAAATTTCGATTCTAAAGTCGGCAGGCATCGTCTTGCCAAAGTTTTATTTGCTGTGGATGCGTACTCATCTTTGGCAAGAGTATATTTGTATAACATAATTGTCTGTCAAATTTTTTTTTTTGTTAGATAACACTCATTGTATTTATATAAATTTATTAAATATGCGTTATGCTTACAAATAAAGAAATATTACGTATCCTGGAATTCAGAAAAATAAGCTTATAAGCGTTGTTACATTTAAGAGTAGGATGTATTATCAAGGAAGAAAACTTAAAAAAGATGTACCTGTATTACAAAATACTCTCGTTACCGCCAACGAAACCTCCAACTGAAAAATTCATTAAAATTATTAACTTTAAAGCTATTGATTATTGAGCAAATTAGGCATAGAGATCTTAAAGGAAACCTCATTTTTTGCATATTTTTCACGCTTACTGTATTCTTGTTTGAAGTATGAGTATGTGTAGTTAATAAGTCGGTAAATGTCCCTCAAGTACTCGATGGATTTGGACAGGATAATATTCTATCAGCGATATCGCAAGCGTGCGCAGGCGTGTAGGAGACAGTACTTGGTACCTCATCGGTACCACTTCTACACATAAAACACTTTTCCTGCATTATATAATGTATAGTATTTTTGGTACTTACGTTGCTCGGGGTTGGCCATAGCGGCGGCGATCTGTACATAAAAATATACAAACTATTTAATTACGCTAAAAAACTTACTTCTTCCGAGTAGGGTATGGTGGTTCGTCACAATATCCCCTTCAGTAAGCTTCGGTCAAGATTCTTAAGTCTGAGTACCATTCTCACAGATGGCAAAGGATCAAAGCTTTTTGCTACATATTTATAATTTCATGATAACCTGAACTATTTTTAGAACAAAACTGATACATAACAAGGACGTACATTAAAATTTATTGTGTTTCTAAGCAAAACAAATGTAGAATATTAATTTTGATTTTTAATTTCCTCGTATTATTAAAGACCACGACAAATAACGAATTATTAAAATCAAAATCATTTCAAAAAGTAACGTAAAAATTGACACTCACCAGAAGGCAGACGACGACTAGGTATTGGTACATGGCGATTGTTTTATTTCAAACACAAGTGTTATGCGAGCGATATGTGGGACCCGCTTTATATATCCGCGTTTTGTAAATAACAAACAAATTTGACAAATATTATCCAAAAGGTACACGAGGACAGATCTTTTGTGTTATAATGGACAAGCAGTCGCCGCTGAATTTGTCTGTATTCATTTTCTTATGAACTACTGACGATTCGCGAAGCTTCGCGCGCTTGCAGTAGCTTAAAGCTTAAGTTTATAAGATATTAATTTTTATAGCAATAAAAATATTTCATATTTTTTATGATATGTAGGGTAGAAGTGATGTTAAGAGATAAAAATATATTAACTTAAAAAAATAAGGAAGCTGTGTATATCAAATGTATGTTGACACAGTCATCATTATAAATTCTTGAAATTGTGCTTTTTCTTTATTTTACTTTTGTCAGTCAGTCAGTCAAAATATTTTGAACTGTAAAAAATTACCAGATTACAAATATATCATATCCTTACGTGAATAAAGTACAATTAAATTGAAATCTAAATATCATTACGTTTTTTGACTAACATATACCATTTCGTTTAATACTTGACAACAAACATAGATAATATAATTCAAATATATTTTAAGTAACCTCTTATAAACAGGCAATAATAATAAAAAAATGTTAATATAAATGATCAGAAAAGATTCACGGACAGAAAGATGTATTGAAACCCATAATAATATTACAGACGATCCCGATAATTCTGACGGATTGCAAGAGTCACTTGACAAGTTCAATTAAGCTTGCCTTAAAGAAGTCTGCCGGCACCAGGCAGGTCTTAAACCAAAGTTAAGTGTAAGGTTCATTACGTAAGAGATGAAAAATGTACATTCTAGAAAAACTGATGGTGATTAAGGAATTATGACCACCTGGTCTATAAGAGACCTATAACTAACGTAAGTAAGCTATAACTTGTGTTAACATTTTGTAAGTATATTTTTTCCTACGCCTCTCTAGGATTTTGTGGATATGCATAAAAGTTTAATGTCATATTGATAGTGTAAAATCATTATTTATTTTAACTTTATTGCACAAAATATTAAGACATCTACAAATGGTGGACTTAATGCCAGTTGGCATTATCTCCCAGTCAACCATTACACGAAACAGAAAAAATATATATAGTGGTGCAGACAATATACATACAAAATAGAAAAACGTTTTATAGAATTTACGTAGAATATACGCAATAAATACATATGATATAGATACATTAATTGATTTCTTTATTTTTATCAGTTAAGAGTCCTTGTTGTTGGCATTTTGTAAATTCCACGAAAAATATTTTTCTGTTCATAAAATAGCATATAAATATCAGCTACATTACAGGTGCCTAGAAAAATACAAAAAAAAGGTAAAGTATGGAAGTACACATAAAAGTTCTGAAGTAGTTCTCACTTTAAGTTCTGAAGTAATTAAAATACACTAACGGACTGTTTTTCCATCTGTTAAATGGCGGATTTTATGTATTGTTAAATATTTTGGCTTCATTAAGTAACTAGTTATTTTCGTTAAACCAATTTGTAATTTTCCTGTATATGGCATTGTTTACATTGTCATCTTTTGTTTTTAATAAAAATAAAGCAAATCCTCTGCAAACAATAACATAGATAAGGAGCAGGAAATAGCCTAATTTTGAGCCTTGTGGTACAAACATGGTAATGGATCCTAACGTATCTCAATTCATTCCTTTTTCTTTTGAATGCTTTCCAGATATAATGTTGCAAAATTAAGGGGCATTCTCTAATTTAATGATATCTTGATTAACATCTTCCTGGGGAACTCGCAGAGCATGTTAAAAGTATTATACGAATTGTTGAAGTTCCAAAGATATTTTAAAGTAACTAACATACATTTTTTTTCAATTATTCATGATACAAATATTTTATTTTTCAAGCCTGAGATGTTATTTCTAACTGCGCAGCGAGTGATTTCATAGTACTATTTAATTGTCGCCATTTGTTTCATGTAAATATTTGTGTCTCCTAACACTTGTGTTCATATTGTTTGGTGTTCTTTTCCAATCATTTGTTAATTTTGTCTGTCTGTAAACGTTCAATGAACTAATGTTTTTTACATATTTCTTTCTATTGGAGTAATAATATTTTTTAAAGCAGTACACGCTCCGAAATCTGTAATTAAAAATTCGATGCACTTATAAACTGATAAGTAAAAACAGTGAAATACTTCAGATAATGGCAGATTGATTTGTGCAGTGCACATTATTGATTTATTTAAAAAGTATAAATCTTTTTATTAAAGTTTATTTCAGTTACTGCTTCTAATGAATGACTGCATCTAAAGTCTAAAACAAATAGAATTTTTTCAAGGAAATATTATCTTTTATATAATTCAGAATTTTTCTATACGGCCTCTAAATCATTCATAATCGAGTAACTGTTTTTTCAGCTTACATCAGTTCATTTTTATCTCATAAACATAGAAACCGTTCTTAACTTTAACATATTACAAAAAACTATGGGATATTTACATTGCTGTTGTACACAATTCAACAAAGTCAATCAGAACACCTATGCACAGTATATTATTAAAGATAAATATTTTAAACAAATTAGCTCTAAACGAGAATGCATGCGCGCGATGCCGACGCGGGTCGGCAGTAGTTCATAAAAACATGAATGCAGACGAAGTCAGCGGTGGCTCCTTGTTAATTACAACACAAAACACCTGACCTCGTATACTTCTTGGATAATATTTGTCAAATTTGGGTTTTATTTACAAAACGCGGGTATATAAAGCGGGTCCCACACATCGCTCGCATAACACTTGTGTTTGAAATAAAACAATCGCCATGTACCAATACCTAGTCGTCGTCTGCCTTCTGGTGAGTGTCAATTTATACGTTACTTTTTGAAATAATTTTAATTTTGATTATTCGTTACTTGTCGTGGTCCTTGCTAATACCAGCATGGTGAAAGTCAAAATTGATATAAGAAATTAATATTCAATATTTGTTTTGCCTAAAGACACAATCTATTTTAATGTACGTCATTTGTTATACTTCAGATTTATTCTGAGAATAGTTCAGATTGTCATGAAATTATAAATATGTAGCAAAATGCTTTTATCCTTTGTCATCTATGAGAACGGTACTCAGACTTGAGAATCTTGACCGAAGCTTACTGAAGGGGCCTTTGTGACCAACCACCATACCCTATACGATAGAGTTAAGTTTCATAGCGTAATTAAATAGTTTGTATATTTTTATGTACAGATCGCCGCCGCTATGGCCAACCCTGAGCAACGTAAGTACCAAAAATACTATACATTATATAATGCGGGAAAAGTGTTTTATGTGTAGAAGTGGTACCGATGAGGTACCAAGTACTGTCTCCTACACGCCTGCGCACGCTTGCGATATCGCTGGTAGAATATTATCCTGTCCACATCCATCGAGTACTTGAGGGACATTTACCGACTTAGTAACTACACAACCTCATATCTTAAACCAGAATATTAATACATGCATTTATATTTTTCTAGATAACCATTAGCTTTAAAGTTAATAATTTTAATTAATTTTTCAGTTGGAGGTTTTGTTGGCGGTAACGATGGCATTTTGTAATATAGGTACGTTTTTTTTAAGTTTCTCCATTGAAAATACATCCTACTTTGAGATGTAAAATGTAACAACTATAATTGTAATAGACAGTAATTAAAGTTTTTAGTACACATTTTGCACTTGAAATCATTGAAACATTTATTATAGCTAACTCATTTGTAGGTTATTGCATTCTTACAGATTTCATTTCTTACAGATCATCCTGATTACTAACTGCACTCCAAAGAATGACCAGGCCACGAAATAAATGAAATAGCAATCAATTCAACGCATATCAATAGAAATCTACAGAATGTTATAATACAACTGTACAATTAAATTAAAACCGAACATCATAACGTTGTTTTTCTAATACATACCACTTCGTACAATGCTTGTCAACAAAAATATCTGAAGAAGCCCCTTTCAAACTAGTCAGCCGCCAACAGGCCGGAGTTGAAACTAAGCTTACTGTGGGTTTATCAGCGATAAGAACTGTACTAGTTAGAAAAACGGATGGTGGTAAAAGAATCATTTAAACTATAATATATTTATATATATAAACTTAAAGGCCAGATTCCAATACTTATCTCCCTCTTAAGAACGTAACCTCCGTTCTTTTAATACTCTCTCAGTCTAAATTCCTTCTTATCACTCTCGTTTTTTGAAATCTTTTACAGTGACAGCTATATGACAGTTGAATTAATGAAACGATTCCAAAACAAATTTATTCCGAAACGCTTTCTTCATACTTTATTGACTGATGCTGCTTCTCTAACTTTATAACCCTATTTCTGATGGAGGTACGTTATTTTTCTTATTTGTGAATAACTTGTAATATCATATATACCTATATATTATATTATACTAGCTGATTCTACGTACTTTGTGCCGCCTAACATTTAATGAATGTCGTGTTAACTTTTAGCTTAATTAATTTAGGCTTTGATGAACGTAATACAATAAAACAAAATAATATTAATATAGATATAAACTTAAAAGTTTTTTATGATGAATACATAAAGAATGAGAAAAAAAATAAAATTATTAAGTACTTCCAACACATGTCAGAAAAAACATATTGAAAGCTATTTTATGCAAATTGGGATACACGTGAGCATGCCACGTACAATTGACCATGAGAAAAAACGCATTTTCTAGATTGAGGCCACAAATAGTCAAAATTTGGCCATATAATTTGTTGATCGTCATGGCAAAGGCAAGACGAATCGGGAATTGAATTCGTTTAAAATCAAAGGGAATATCCGTTAGGATCTCTGGAATCCTAGGAATATGGACTTCTTCATCTTTAAATTTTTCCTTAAGTATCGACGCGTGAATCACATTGCACATCAGTTTCCTTATCATCAAACGCGTTCCATTGCACAGTTTTGGTTGGTTTAATTTCTAAGCATGATAACTACCGAGCCAACCTTCAATTGAAATTTTTTACGGTGGTAAATCAGGCACAACCAAGGAGTTTAAAAATTCAGTTGGATAATTAGTGGCTTCTTCTTCGTTTGTTACACAGTCGATAGATTGATAACTATGGTTTGATTTTAAATTATAATAATGAGGTCATCTACATCTTTATTTTAAGCGGCAAAAATGGCTCGCTCACTTAACCATTCAGTACTTTTGTGATTAGCAATAATATCCGGTAATACTTTGTTAATTAACTCGTCCTTTGATGAGACGAGATTGCAAAAATTTGAAGGAAATGAAATCAAACTGCTCGATTTGATGGTCAGTTTGAAAGTTCAGAATTGTTTAGAGAAATCATCAGCACATAGATCGTTCAACAATGCAACTGTCATATTTACAGACAGTTGAAATTTCTTTACATATCGCCACAGATTTAATGGTTTGAGGCAAGCGTTTATTTCATCGGCAGCATTAGATCTTGAAATGACTGGCAGTGTTCGTTGAAAATCGCCAGATAAAAAAAATCCATCACCATAATTTATTACAGATTATCAATTGCACTTTAAAAAATAACTAAACTACGAAATAATGAAATAGAAATCAATCCTACGAACGGAATAAAAATCCAAAATATACTCATATATTAAATTATAATTAAATATAAATCCAAACATAGTTTTTTGTTTAACTTATACCATTTCGGACCAAACTTGACAACAAACATAGATAAAATAACTCAAACATCTATAAAGTAGCTCCTATAAAATAGGCAATGATGAATGATATAAACATGTATTCAAACCTATAATAATATTACAGACGATCCCGATGATTCTGACGGATTGCAAGAGTCAACTGACAAGTTCAATTAAGCTTGCCTTAAAGAAGTCTGCCGGCACCAGGCAGGTCTTAAACCTAAGTTAAGTGTAAGGTTCATTACGTAAGAGATGAAAAATGTACATTCTAGAAAAACTGATGGTGATAAAGGAATTATTAACACCTGGTCTATGAGAGACCTTATAGCTTACATGAGTTAACATTTTGTAAGTATTTTTTTCCTATGCCCCGCTATAATTTTGTGGATAGTTTAATGCCATATTGATAGTGTCTAATCAATACATTGATTTCTTTCTTTTTATCTGTAAAGAGTCCCTGCTGTAGGCATTTTGTAAATTGCACGAACAATATTTTTATGTTCACGAAGTAGAATATTAAAATCAGCTACGTTACAGGTACCTAGGACAATACAGAAAAAGTATGGAAGTACTCTTACAACGTTAAGTTTTGAAGTAATTAAAATACACTAACGAACTGTTTTCACATCTGTTAAATTCCGGATTTTATGTATTGTTAAGGCTTGATTAAGTTATTTAATTTACTATTTATTTTCGTTAATCCAACTTGTTATTTTTCTGAATATGGCATTGTTTACATTGTCATCTTTTGTCTTTAATAGAAATAAAGCAAATCCTCTGCAAACAATAACATAGATAAGCAGCAGGAAATAGCCTAATTTTAAGCCTTCTGGTACAAACATGGTAATGGATCCTAAGGTATCTCAGTTCATTAAATTTCTCTTTTAAATGCTTTCTTAGATAATATAGCAAAATTAAGGGGCATCCTCTAATTTAATGATATCTTGATTGACATCTTCCTGGGGAACTCGCAGGGCATGTTCAAAGTATTATACGAGTTGTTAAAGTACCAAAGATATTTTAAAGTAACTAACATACATTTTTTTTTCAATTATTCATGATACAAATATTTTATTTTTCAAGCATGAGATGTTATTTCTAACTGCGCAGCGAGTGGTTTCATAATACTATTTAATTGTCGCCATTTGTTTCATATAAATATTTGTGTCTCCTAACACTTGTGTACATATCGTTTTGTGTTCTTTACCAATCATTTGTTAATTTTGTCTGTCTGTAAACGTTCAATAAAGTAATATTGTTACATATTTCTTTTTCTTGGAGTAATAAAATTTTTTCTAAGCATCACACGCTCCGAGCTCTGTCATAAAAAATTCGATGCACTTGTAAGTAAATACAATGAACAGTGACATAAAATGAGTAAAATATTTTTTCAGCTCACAGCAGTACATTTTTATCTCATAAGCATAGAAACCGTTCTTAACTTTAACATATTACAAAAAATTAAGGGATATTTACATTGATGTTGTACACAATTCAAAAAAGTCAATCAGAACACCTATGCACAGGATATTAGTATATTATTATATATATATATAAATATTTTGAACAACTTAGCTTTAAGCTTAGCTAACGAGATTGCACGCGCGCGAAGCCGACCCGGGTCGTCAGTAGTTCATAAGAACATGAATGCAGACGAAGTCAGCGGTGGCTCCTTGTTAATTACAACACAAAACACCTGACCTCGTATACTTCTTGGATAATATTTGTCAAATTTGGGTTTTATTTACAAAACGCGGGTATATAAAGCGGGTCCCACACATCGCTCGCATAACACTTGTGTGTGAAATAAAACAATCGCCATGTACCAATACCTAGTCGTCGTCTGCCTTCTGGTGAGTGTCAATTTTAATGTTACAGTTTGAAATGATTTTGATTTTAATTATTCATTTTTTGTCGTGGACTTTACTAATGCGATGACATTGAAATTCAAATTTATTATTCTATATATGTTTTGCTTAGAAACACAATAAATTATTATGTACGTTCTTTGTTATGCATCAGATTTATTCTGGGGATAGTTCAGGTTATCATAAAAATATAAATATGAAGCAAAAAGCTTTTGTCCCTTGCCATTTATGAGAATGGCTGAGTGGGGGGGGGGACTTTGTGACGAACCACCATACCCTATACGATAGAGATAAGTTTCATAGCGTAATTAAATAGTTTATATATTTTTATGTACAGATCGCCGCCGCTATGGCCAACCCCGAGCAACGTAAGTACCAAAAATACTATACATTATATAATGCGGGAAAAGGGTTTTATGTGTAGAAGTGGTACCGATGAGGTACCAAGTACTGTCTACTACACGCCTGCGAACGTTTGCGATATCGCTGGTAGAATCCTGTCCACATCCATAAAATACTTGAGGGACATTTACCGACTTATTAACTACACAGCCTCATACTTTAAACCAGAATACAGCAAGCGGTTTTCTTTTAAGATTTACATTAATACATACATCTATATTTTTCTCGATAAATATTAGCTTAAAAGTTAATAATTTTAATTATTTTTTCAGTTGGAGGTTTTGTTGGCGGTAACGGTGGCATTTTGTAATATAGGTACGTTTTTTTAAGTTTCTCACTTAATAATGCACTCTATTATTAAATGTTGTAAAATGTAACAACAATCGTGAGCACATTTTTCTCAATTTGAGAATATCTAACATTTTTTTAAAAAACTTTAAGCATGGTATTACATACGCAAAAAATACAAATATACATAAATACTATAATTGTAATCTGACAAAAAGAAAGTGATTTGTGGAAAACGTAATGCACACAGATATTTTAGACGAGGATGAGTACGCATCTACTGTAAATAAAACTTCGCCAAAACAGTGACTGCAGATTTTAGAACCGGAATTTGTCCCTCCCTTTTAATTACTAAATCACCACAACAGTCCACTGCTGGACATAAGCATCTCAAAGAAAAGAGTTTTTTTGTCCATAATTATCGCGCTGGGAAAGCGTGTAGGCAATCGCAGAGCGCAGCTATCCTGACGTTGCCCTGTTTCGGATGGATTTACCGCCATCTGTCGGTTTTGGAACCTTAGTCGCCTCGTACGACTGGTGCAGTAGGAGGTACTATTCTGCCGGTATTTCAGGGCAACATGTATTACTAAATATACGTATATAATTGTAATAGACAGTAATTAAAGGTTTCAGTACATATTTTGCACTTGAAATCTTTGAAACATTTATTATAGCGAACTCATTTGTAGTTAATCGCATTCTTACCTACAGATTTCATTTTTTACAGATCATTCAGATTATCAACTGCACTCCAAAGAATGACCAGACTACGCAATAAATTAAATAGCAATTAATTCAACGCACATCAATAGAAATCCACATAATCTAGTAATATAAATGTATAAGTAAATTAAAACCAAACTCATAATGTTGTTTTTCTAATACATACCACTTCGTACAATACTTGACAACAAAAATATTTGAAGTACTATACTCTCGAACTAGGCAGCCGCCAAAAGGCAGGAGATAAAACTAAGTTTACTGTGGGTTTATTAGCGATAAGAACCGTACGAGCTAACTGATGGAGAAAATGGAATCATTAAAACTATTCCTACTATATATATATGGGCAGATTCCTATTTCTATCTCCCTATCGCGAACGTACACTCCGTTCTTCTAATACTCTCTCGCTCTTAATTCCTTTTCATCACTCTAGTTTTTTGACAAACTCTTTTAGAGTGACAGCTATACGACTCTGGAATGAGCTTCCGTCGAATATTAAGCGATCCCAAAACAAACTTATTTTGAAACGCTTTCCCCGTACTTTATTTACTGATGCTGCTTCTCTAACCTTATAACCCTATTTTTCTTACCAATGAATATCTTTTAATATGTATTTATTGCGTATATTTATACAAATATGTATGTAACATTTATCTATTTTGTGGACATATATTGCCATTTTATATATTTTTTTCTGTTTCGTGTAATGTTTGACTGGGAGATAATGCCAACTGGCATTAAATCCGCCGTTTGTACATTGTGTAATATTATGTACTATAAAGTTCAATAAATAAATAAATACTATTTTACATAATCTCGACCGACCGACAAAGGTCGACTGCATTGGTACTTTACACTAATTTTTACCTTTTAATTTGAATGGTGAGATAGGCAGTGACATTACTGTGTAATGTGACATAACATCTTCAAATCACGAGGTTGGCAACGTTAGGCTGCAGTGGCGATTACTATCCCGCGGTCTGTATGCTTGTTTGTCGACCGGGGCTAATAAAAAAATAATGATATCCTAGTCTATAACAGACCTTTGACAAAAGCTTATATTTATTACTTATGTCAAAATTATGTATCAATTTTCTGAGCTATTCGTGGTTTTTATGGAGATTCATAATATTTTGATGACATGTTGACCATTCGTGCTCATCAAATTGATTTCTATATATTTTCTGTTGGTGACATTTTGTGAAATACACGGATAGCTCTCTTCTGATAATGGAGTAGTGTATTAATATCAGAATTACTCCACAATAACAGAATAAACTTTATCATACTATGAAAGTAATTAAAATACTCTAAGAAAACGTTTCCACATGAATTGACGGCATTAGATCCTTACGTATGAAATTTGCGTTTTGTACGGGAATATAGACCTTTTATTTTAACTAATTAAATTAACCAGTCACGATAGGTACTTGCAGAGTTTGCCGTGAGATATCAGCAGAGTAGAATAGTACCTCCCACTGCACTAGGTGTCGTAAGAAGCGACTAAGGTTTCAAAATGGCGGAATATACATCCGAAACAGTGCAAATGAACAGGGCGAGGAAAGCTGCGCTCTACGATTGCCAACACGCTTGCCCAGCGCTGCAATTGTGTGCCAAGAACCTCTTTTCTTGGAGATAGGCCTCCTCGTCCTCTTGCATAGGCCATGCCCAGCAGTGGACTTTCCAATGGCTGGGATGATGATATAATGAAATTAAATAAATATACTTAAATAATTGTAGTTTGGACCCTCGCTATCACCGTCGCATTTTAGCCATCTCGTAGATAGTTTACCCTTTACTACAAAAACCCTGTGGGTGAGAATCTACAAACTCTCAAACTCATTTTTATTCCTTGAAGAAAGTAGTCCAAATTCTGGAAAAAATGGTAATCCGGGGAGTACGGTGGATATCGCAGACATACCAATTGTAGCCCATCATCATAGTGGTTGTTTATTGTGCAGGAGTGGTCTTTACTTGCCGTTCAGCAACAGTAGCCTGGAGGGATTGGCTAATCTCGGTTGATTAGCAGCTAGTTCTTCCTTCATGGTTTGCAGTTGCTTATCGTTATCGTTGGTTCAGATTTCAGGAAACTGTATTGAACGACACCAGAGCTAGTGTACAACTTACAGATAAGTTGTACTAACTCATAGCTACCTATTACTGAATAAATTTTCATTTACTGCTGAATTTGGTCCTTTTATTATTTTGTCGGTATAGCAAGTTCGATTCACTCAATTTATAGGGTAGTCATCGTTATTTTTTTTTTTTACTTTCCCGACTTGCTTCAAAGGGAGTGATGTAACTTTGTCATTTACCCCGAAGCCTGCAGTTATCTATAAAGTGGTCATTCACGGTGTTAGTTCTAAAGGTCGAAATATCCAAAATGAATTATATTCGATAATGCAGTAATAAGCGATGCCAAATAAATGCAGAGAAAAAAACAAATTAATAATTGTTTTCAAATCACAAATGTACAGGTAAATTAATTTAAGGATTTGGATTTAGAATTGTTAACTAGAGAGAAGATATTTCAGACCAAAGTGGCCAGTACGATAAAACGCTGATTTCATGACTAAAAACCTAATATTACTAAAGCTTCATTTAGTTACTAGTAATTTTCGGTAAATTAAATTATTATTTTCTTGTATATCGTATTGTTTTCAACGTCACAAGGTACTTGTCATCTTTTAACTTAAAACTACTATGATCTCATAAGATAAGGCAAATAATTCTTGTAGATAAGGAACAGGAAATGGCCTAATATTAAGCCTTGTGGTATACTCTTGAAACCCGTTGATCCAAGAAACCTCAAAATTTCCTTGCTTTTGAATGCTTTCTTATGGATACGATTCTAGCAAATTTAAGAAGGATCCTATAATTACCTAATTCTGTAATTTTCTGATTTATTTATCTCTTCCGGGAACTAGCAAAAGATGCTCAAAGTATTATACGAATCGTCTAAAGTATCAAAAACTTTTTTAATTAACTCACAACAACACATCGCACGCATAACACTTGTGTTTGTAATAAAAAAATCCCCTGTATCAGTTGTCACCCATAACAGGTGACGAAACTTTTTTACTAATGTAAACCAGAACGAAGCGTCAATGTTCAGTATATCTGTTATAAATGAAGCATATAGAAGTGCAACAATAAAGTCAGTTTTTTTAATTAAATTTAATGATTCTTAAATCGAATGCCATGGAAGGTAAATATTATCGTCTAAGGAATTATATTAAAAACAAAAATAAAATATTGTTCTATAATTAAAGATAGCTTACAAAATGTCCGATGCATTTTCGTATATTTTTTCGAAATATCTAAATCCAACTGTCACTAAGTTTAGGAATAAAGCTTATTTTATTTGATTATAATTTAAATTTTTTTTAGTAGAATAATCTGTGAAATCCATATATTAGTTTTTGAGTTTATTCGTTACAAACCTATATAATATAAATCTTCCATCGTTACTACTACTGATTTTAGGTGTCTATAATTTGATTTTATGATAAATTATGTAATTTGGTGAAGATGTGGCGTTCTTATGGTGAAAGAATTATTTGAATTGATGTAGTAGATTTTGCGTTAAATATTACCAAACAAACAATTATCAGTGTTCTTGTTGGATTTTATTACATCTTTTCTCGTTTTATTAATGTTTTTATTATTATTATTGCTGTTTCTAAAGGTTCTATTACACATATATTTGAGTTATATTATAGTTTGTTGTCAAGTATTTTATAAAATGGATTATGTTAAACAAAAAAAACGTTTTGATGTTTGGATTTCAATTTATTTATTCATTTATATTATTGGATTGTGTGGAGTCCTATTGACGTTGGATTGATTACTATTTCATTCTTTTCATATTCTGGTCAGTCTTGTATTGCAGTTAAAATCTGGAAGAAATTATGGTAATGCGATTTTAAGTGCTTACTAAGTACTAAGTATTATTAATTTTTATAACTGTATATTAATATAAAATAATAAATCATAATAATAAAGGTTCCTTAACTTTTTTGAGCTATTAACAAATTCCGATTCTAAAGTCTACAGTCATTGTCTTGCTGAAGTCTGCAGTGGATGCGTTCACATTCTCGGCAAAAAAATTCTTTGTTTGTTGTGTCTCTCACATTTTTTTTTGTTATATAACAATTTTATTATTTATATAATTTTTATTTCCCTTTACTGGGCTTTCTTTTATTCAAATTATTATTTTTTGGAGTATTAAATACTATGCTAAAAAATAAAAAATATAAATATTTCTCAAATATAATCAGTCGTCCGTTTCTAAACGTTGCTACATTTAACAACATCTAGCAGTAGGATATATTATCAAGATAAACTTGAAAAACACGTACCTGTTTTATAGAATAGCGTCGTTACCGCCAACAAAACCTCCAACTGAAAAAAATCGTTAAAATTATTGACTTTAAAGCTAATGACTATCGAGAAAAATAAGCATGAAGGTGTAGATTTTGAAAGTAATATCCACTTCAGTACCTCATTTCTGTACACTTCTAACGATTGCTGTATTCCAGTTTGAATACATAAAGTAAAACAGCTAAAAAAGTAACTACAAATATGGTTGTTAAGTTATTAAATAGGTTCAACTCTCTTGAGTCCCACGAATGTGAACCGGACAATGTTCTACCAGCGATGTAGCAAACGTGTTCAGGCTTGTAATGGATATTAGTTGTCATTACATCGGTACCGATACAAAAATCTTGTCCTGCTATAATGAATTGTATTTGTTACTTACGTTGTTCAGGTAGAGCCATGGCGGCAGCAACCTGTAGATAAAAATATACAAATTATTATAATACGCTATGAAACCAAGCTCTATCGACTATAGTATAGTGGTGCATCACTATGTCACGTTCAGTAAGCTTAAACTGCAACAACTTCATGAAGCGAATTCTCAAATGTTACTCGGGTGGATACACCACGGTCATTGCGCATTACTTTAGTCCTCTCTGCTAGTTATTTTCACGACCACCTGTTGAGAAAATCGATTGAAGTCTCCGAACATTATCTTCAAATATTTCATCAATTCTGAAATCGTCGGTAAGGTATTCGCCATATTGATGCCAAATTCTCGCAATTCTATGAGCTTGAAGACGTTTTTCAAAGTGGCAACATTTTTGGAATTACGAATTCTTCCTGTCTACGTTATACCTCTAAGAGGAATAGTAAAATTCTTCAAGAATTCGATATACCGATTATTAATATGGCACCGCTGTAGATTAGAGCACTTATGTACTAATACATAGTTTCCACTTCATAATCCGGATGCGACGAGATCAGTGCGTATACCCAAATGGACCACAGGAAATATATCTTAGATATTCTGATTTTTAGGTATAGAACCCTACTCAACATACGTTTGATGACAATAATATTGTTTATGAGGGCCATATAAACTAGGAAGCCACCACCACCACATCACATTGGGACGATTGGTCTCTTTCCTGGTACTAGAGTAGGTTTTCAGACTCTAGGGTTATCGTATCAAGAATGCTGCTGCCACGTATATGAGTCACGATTGTTGTATCACCTATCAGTCGTCTCTTACGACACCTGGTACAGAGGGAGGTACTATTCTATTTAGCTAGTACCCCACGGTATTTATTTCTGATAGTAATTTTAAATTTCACCATACAAATATTATCGAGGTCCACGACAAGTAATGTAATCAAAATAAAAATCATTTCGAAAAGTAACGTAAAAATTGACACTCACCAGAAGGCAGACGACGACTAGGTATTGGTACATGGCGATTGTTTTATTTCAAACACAAGTGTTATGCAAACGATGTGTGGGACCCGCTTTATATACCCGCGTTTTGTAAATAAAACCCAAATGTGACAAATATTATTCAAAAAGTTCACGAGGACAGGTCTTTTGTTTTAATGAACTAGCAGCCACCACAGACTTTATCTGCGTTCATATTCTTATGAAATACTGCCAACTTACGTAAGCTTTGTCAAAAAAGCGCCCGCGGATCTTAGGCTACAGGGCTAGACGTTTGGCTCCGTTTTTTAAACATTTGATATATTATAAGATATTCATTTTAATGATATAGAATGGACCGTATAAAGATGTTCTGATTTACATTCAATGAGTCTAATCGGGTACAATAGCATTGTAAATATCCTATATAAAAATACATGGGAATATGTATAAATTAAAATGGTTTCGTTGCTCTTGAGATAAATATATAATAACCCCTTTTTTCATTCCTTATAAGATATCCAGTTACGTAGTACGATTAGTAGATACGTCAGCAATGTAAGCGCAGATAATATATGTTTCTGATGCTTTACATTATAAATCTTTGAGTTAATTTATTAATATTTAACAAGAAAAACCTTGTTCTCGAAACACTATCGTTTGCAGAAAACGGCAGTTAAATCTGTTTGTATAAAATATCTAAGCCAACAGACAGCGGTTACTTACTTTATTTAATCTCTTTAAAGTTTATCATCATCATTATCATCACCTCGTCAGCCGTAGGACGTCTAGCGCCGTTTATTTTGTTATTTTCAGTTCATTACGTTCGATTGTCGCAGTAGTAGATTATGGTTTTCTAACACATTAGAAAAAATTATAGTAAAATTTCAGTAAAAAAAACCTTTAATAATTAAATACTTTAGTAGTTACACTATTGCGTTTAAAAATTATGTACTACGCAAATTATCTGCTGTAATCAAACTATGACGCTATTCGTGTTGCCTACTTAGACCTGTTATTAATACGCACGTCTTTAAACGCAAATAACTGTTACGGTATTATTCCATGAGAAAATTTACGAGTGCGTGATATAGCTGAATATTTTGTTCTATTGCAAATAAACATATATAAACAAATAAATTTATATTGAATGTACAGACAGACATATCAATAAATACTTTGTGTAAAACAAAATTATATCTGCCCATGTGTAAGACGAAAATGTACGTCAAACAAATGGTGATAATTAAATATTATTATGAAACCACTGGTTGCGCAAACAGTTTTTCAACACATCGCACACTTGAAAAATTCCATTGGATAATGAGTTTCTGGAAAATATTTGAGTTATGTGTATGTTTTAGTATGTATATTTAAATAAGTCGGAGGAACAAACGTAAAACAAGGTAAAACAAGAGACTTTTATACAAAAAAAAAGAACCGTTTGCAGGAAGGAAATAAACATTTTAATCATGTTGATGGTGTAAATTTGAAACTGTCAGGGATGAAAGGGTATGTGTGCCACTTTACAGGAATGACATTTCGAAATATTGCAAAATATATTCGTCTTTTAGGATCAAGGAAATATAATATGTATATATATATCCTTGCTCAAAAAAGTTATGTTTAGGCGTGAATTGTACTATTTATTATCCAAGTTTAGAATGAGTACAGTGATTCCCCGCCAAATTCAGAGAAACGTAGCGTCTCGTAGCGTCGTTCATTTATTATATTTACATGAACATTAATAATTTCAAGATGAATCAATGGAAACATATATAACAAACTACCCTGATAGTGCAAGGGGAATAAAGATAATTGATTGAACCCTAGACTAGTCTGTGAGTAACAGCCTATGTTTGTACACCTATGTTGTATGTTGGCGTTGAAACCGGCATTGGCTGTTGCAAATTAATCCCTAGTAGTTTTATCATTTTCCACGAAACAATGATTTATTTTATTAGGTCAGGTTACAAGTCTTAGATCGCGTGATATTATGACGCTTACTACGAACAGCCTATAGACACTCGTTGCCAACCTTGTGCCTTGAAGATATTATGCTGTAATACTCTGTAATTTCACTGACTCTTACCCTTAAAACCGAAACACAGCACGCAAATGCAAACACTGCTATTTGACAGTAGAAATAGGTAAGACTGAGGCACGTAAGAAGCACGTTAGCAGGTAAGAATCCAGACTACTATGTACAAAGTGTACGCAAAATATTTACTTAAAACATATTTCTTGAAGTCATTGGCAAGGCTGAAACAGTATTCAGGATTTTATTGCGGCATCTTATTCGATTGATCTTAAAATAACTTTTTTTTTGTGCCGAGACGCAGACGCTGCGAGTTATATATATAACCTTTGTCACTGGTTTTTAAAACTTTTCTAGATTGTTATACACAAACATAATATTTTCATAGACATAAAAGCTGACTCGACAGACCTTGTCTTTTCTTAACGATGAGTATTTAATTCGAATTGATATAATTAATAATACTCATTTTATTTATTACAATTATGTATACTGATAAAAATAGTGTATTTATATCTATTATAAATTTATAAGTTATTATAAATTTATAAAATTAGTTATCTAGTTTATAAAATAAGTGATCTCTTAGTTTTTATGATCAGTTTTTAGTCACATGAAACTATGGAAACACCATAAAAAACTAATTTTTCCATCCTCCTCCATCCTCCATTTTAAGAAACAAATCAAAATGTATGTTTTTTATTATAAAAATGTGATAATGTGCATCGAATATCACGAACATATTTTCTTCACAATGATTTATACTATCTGCTATTTATTATTCATCCGACCAAAACGTGTTTCGAGATTTTTCATACCACAATACTATAAAATAACTCAATAATCAAAATAGTTTGGTTTACAATACTAGTTACAAAAAGTATACATCTTTGTAAACCTCATAAAGTTAATATAATGGTTTTCCTTTGGAGATAAAGAGCATGGATGGAATTTTGTCGGCATAAAAAGTTTTCTACGTTTGTAACCGATTACATAGAATATGAAACTAAGAGACATACTTTCAAAACCAGTTTCAAACTTAAGCAATATTAGTTTCAAAAATTGTTTAATCTTGTCAAATGAGCAATATAGCGCTTCATTGATATCAAATGAAATTAGAATAAGTTCCAGTAAAGATGAGAAAATACTTTACAAGTATTTGTGAAATATATTGTTGTATTATGTTGTTTATTTAACGACTTAAATTTATTTTGATAGTGTAGTTTCAGCTTTATTTAATTCGAAACGGTCTATAACCTTTTACATATTAAGTAAGTACCTACCGATTTTGGTCAGTGATATAGTTTTTTCATCTACCAAAGCAATATTGTAGAGTATTTGTTACTGCGACCTATCGGAGTGACATTATATGAGACAGTTGTCTGATATGTCCGCCTCGCGCGAATATCCCTTTTCCCTGTATATTGTCCCGTTCTTTTTAAACCCATTTCATGGAATGTATTGGATTATAAGACGTGAAATACCGTCATAGTAGAACAGTACCTCCATCTGATAAGGTGTCGTAAGGGGCAACTAAAACAAATTAATCCGAATCAATGTAGCTGAAAGTACAGAGTGGGCATAGGTAGCCGTAGGTAGTGGTAGGTGCTAGTCAAGCGTTTTGGCAATCGCAGAGCGCAAAATTGCGACGGGGATGTTGCTGCCTATCCCTGCCCTGTGAATTTGAGCTGCACTGTTTTGAATGGGTATACCGCCATCTGTCAGTTCTGGTACCTTAGTCGCCTCTTAAGACGCCTGGTGCAGTGGGAGGTTTTATTTTATTCTGCCAGTACCTCACGTCAGTGTTATGCCGGCGGCCTAATAGATAGATCTCAAAATCACTTTACGTACACACAGCAAACGTATAACGGTGATGATAAAGGTTCCACAGTGTTTGCGAGAGATCTGGCTACTAGACAAAGCCAGTTGGCAATGTTGAAGATCGAGGATAGCAACTTTAAGGGAGATTGTGAGATTCTAAGAACAGTTATACAGGTCGACATCGAAACCAGTTGACAGCTCAGCCAAAGACCCTAAGGCAAGGTTGACTCGACACTATTTCGAAAACATCCCGGACGTCACCATCTAAGATTAGTATGGCTCTCAAATAGCTTTAAAACAACATGGCGACGGACTTACTTTGACCGTTTGAAAACGGGTGGAAAACCGGTACTAAAAGTCAACAACGCCGTTGTTCAACGTCATTCTCCGGGGTACTACCAAGTCTTGAAACAGAGGTGTTGGTGCTATATATTAAGAAAGATGATAACTAAACTAGTTTTTTAAGAATTACAGACCTATACGCCCATGTAGTGCCCAGCACAATTACTGGTCTTAACACTCAAAGTTGTTGTACACTCGAATATGTATATCGAAGTCAAATTGTCGAGAAATAGGTTAGTCGCCGAATTCTACTCGGTTGGGCTGCGTCCGGGAAATTGCGTACTATTTTCTCGTTCCTATTAACCCAGTGCTTGAAAACAAAATTTTTGAATCAGTATATGTTGCCAGTGAGGATTTACATTACTGAGACTTGGCAGTTAACTGTAGACCTTATAAAGTAGCTCATGGTCGCTCAGCGAGTGATGGTTAAAGAGATTCACGTGATTCAATCAGAAACGACAAGATCAGTAGGAGAACGAAAGCCGTTATAGTTCACCGAATCGCCACGCTGAAATGGTAGTAGGCGGGGCATATAGTACGACAAACCGATGACAGATGGGGAAGAAGGGTTCTCGAGTGGTGGCCACGTACTGAAAAGCGCAGCGTGGGAAACCCCCGCCAGTTGGGCAGACAATCAACGAGTTGGTGAAGATTTCGGGGAGTGGTTGGCTCCAGGTGGCACAAAACCAAACGCTGTGGCGTAACTTTATGTCCAGCAGTAGCAGCAGATATGAATGAATGCATAGAAAATGCTGAATTTTATTTTGATATTTACGTTGATATTTAGCACAACTGAAGTGCAGTCCCTCGTTCTTGAAAAGATGCAGGTTCGAGTCACAACTGATATTTGATACAAGTTGATCTTTTTCTAGTAAATATATTATTATCTTATTGTGATATAAATTGAACCAGACGAGTTGCGTCAACGTTTGCTAGTTTAGAATTTCTTTTATATTGTTTCTCATTGGTGAATAGCCCTAAGAATCTGTATTTTTATTCAGTAGACTGGGTCAATTCTACTGTTAGCAAAATTGTCTATTTAAAAATTGATGTAATAAATTTAACACACCTTATTTTCTAACCTCTCATGCACTTAATTGAAAAACCAACAAAATATATATTACTTTATTACAGTTTATTAATTACTTCGTAACATGCGTTGCGGTTGTATGCAGCCGGCGTCCTTCGCGATTCTACGGTTTCAGCCAAGTCGTCTTTAAGCTTTCTAGGTGGAGGTCTTATACTGTGATTGCCGGTACCTGTTATCTCTTATCTCTACTGGTCATTTGTTCTTCATTCTAAGTGCCCTGCTCACTGCTACTACAAATCGCTAATCCAATAGGCCTTGTCGGTAACTTTGGATATTTTACGGATCTCCACCTTCCTGACTCGATCACTTAAGAAAACTCACGTTTATATTGTATTAACTACTCAATAGCCCATATGCCCTATTATACTTTCGTCCATTAAGTGTCTCATCACTGGGAAGAGTATGGAGGCAGTATGAAGATTATCTTTTGTTGTCATTGACTGCAAAACATAATCTTGAGTAATGACTGATTGAGTAACAACATCCACCTAAATGCACCAATGTTTGAATTAATATGTGATTATGTTTTGTTGGATCTTACACAATGACTCCAGCTTGACCGCACGCTTAGATATATAATTAGTTAGATATAGTTCCCCCGCTTATAATGAATTCTTAGAATTTTACGGATTCTTCTATTGTAGTTAAAACCATCCCCATTTTGAAAATAAAGAACATTCGTCAATTGTTTCAATATATGTAAAGTTAATGTACATTAATTCTTAAATGTGATGGAGAGCAATAAATATTATTATTATCAAAAAATAAAACCTAGTTGGAAAATACCACTTACCTCCTGTTTACAAAATACCGTTAGCAACTTCTGCGTTAATGAGAATGCGAAAGTAAGTGTGATAAGGTAAAAATCTAACAGAGGATTAAAAATGACCCGAGCATATTTCAGTTTTCTATCCGCTAATATTCGTTTTCCTCCAGGGTTACTTTATGCAGGCTGAAATGGCACTGTCTGGTGGAAGTTTGTTGAAATAGTTGGCCGGCCTCCAACTGACTCGGTGCATGTCTGACGGCGTTTATTTACTTTATCGCCTGTTTTACTTTGAATAACATGAAACTATTAACTGGCAACTTTGCTTTATGATACTGAGAAGCTAAATTAATGTTATAGATAGTTTCCAAATAGAGGGTTACTGGAAATTCTCTATTAATTTGAGCTTATTTGCCACTAACCAAGTCATGTGTCTAATAATTTACTAAGTATAAATTAAAATCTTTCCATATTGTTTATTTGTCTCATTCGAAGCGTTATAGTCATTTTTATTAATTTAGTTTTTTTTATAACTTACAACTCTGGCGTTGGTTCAAGTTTATAAAAGACAACCTAAGTGCATCCTATCACTAAAAGAGGTGTTTGTTTTGACCTGTCCAATTATAGGCCCATAGCCTAGTATTACCTCATCGCTCGACAAATTTGTAAATACCATCACCAACAGTCACCTAGTCACCTACTCAGTGACCACCGATACAGTTTTAGTATAGTAGGCGGGCTGGTGATCTTCTTGTATTCCTTATTGATCAATCACTTGGAAAGGATCACGTCCGGATTTGAACGGTCTACAGCTAATATTATGATGACCACATTTTACTTTCAACTCTCGCCATGCCAACTTTATAATCAATTCGGACTTCACTTCTGCTCATGAAGTTATCGCTGTACGTTTGTTAGGTTTCTATCAATTTCAGTCATCAGAACGTTTTATATTGGATATGTAGAGTACGTTAACGATTATGCCTTGTTATTTTATCGAAGCAACAAATTTTGTAGGAATCCAGGATTATGTTTAGCGTTATACTTGTGCTAAACAAGGCAGTTGTTAATGCATGAGTGACTTTGCTTGATTAAACTACTTGACTAATTCAAATGTGTATGTATATCCTATATACGAGTATTACTTAAAGTACTTGACTTAAGAAACAAGAATATATTTTAATAAAGTCATACATGGATGCATACTATCTATTTAATTTTTGCTAATTATTTTTAATTTGGAAAAACGCCATCGGCTCTGAGGTCATAAAACCTTCTAATCACCATACATATCAACCATTGAAAGTCCGCTGATGAATAAAGGCCTCCTCAAGAAAGCGGTAATTTTGCTAATAATTGAGGCGCTGGGCAAGCGTGTTGGCAATCGCAGAGCGTAACTTTGATGCATTTGAGCCATGCCATCGAATAGATATACCGCCATCTTGTATAGCGGAAGGTACTATCCTCACTATACTCTGCCGGAACCTCACGGCACTCTACTTATAAACTTACTTAATATCCCTCAGACATTATACGCGTGGAAGATATGATTTTCAATAAAACCTTTGTGGTTTCTACAACGGTAAATACGGGCTAAATGTCAAATTACTATCTAAAGCTGCGTGATGGCGCAGCACAGATAATCTAAAGTGTATTTTTTTTTATTATGAACATAATTATATGGATAATCCCACAACTATGAAGTTGTAACAAATATTTAATTATTCTACATCGAACTTCATTACTAGTAATTTAAAGATGTCTACGAATACATAATAATCCAGGTACCTTAAGTGCCTGCTGCATGCGGTATAAAAGTGATTGCGCACGCGCTACAGTACGACATAGTAGAGGCGCAAACAGCCGATGTCTACGTCCGGATCGAACGCGCAGATGTTTGTCAGACACGAAAACACGTACTTTTAAACCTTACATGATTAATGGATTGAAAGAAGGAAAAATAACAGTATCAAGTTTAGATAATAGGATTCAGCAATTGACTCTATCAAAAGTCTTACAGTAATTTAAATACAGCACATCTATTTGAATTCCTCTATCCACAGATTTTGAGATTCATTTCACTAAAGCTAATAGATATAATTTATTGATCTACTTGGCCTGAATCCATGTTGCTGATTACAAATGTATGGCTGGACTTGCTTAAGAATATTATTATAGGTGAGGATTTCAAAAAATGTTTGCGAGTGCTAAAGGAATGGCAGTACGCCAATGTTTCTCAACAAATAACTTGTAAATGTAGTAATTTAGGTATCGGCGTAACTCGAGTAATTTTCCACGCTGAAGGATAAATACCAGAACGGAGAATGAGGTTCATCACATGGTAGAGAGGAATAACGACTATTTTCCTGTATAGTTTGAGGACGTCTTCTGGTATACCGTCAGGTCCCAGAGACCAACTAAAATTTATCTTGTTAATGGTCTCTTTTACATCTGGAACCAATAAATTACCAAGATTACCATTGTAAGAATCCAAAATTTCATTTCTGTCTATTAAGTTGCAAAAGGAAAAAAATTACAATAACTATTATGAACAATCACCGATGCACTCTCTTATTAATATAACCTAAGAATATGACAGGTATAGTATAAATACAATTTTCAACTTTAGTAAACCAATCCAGATAAACACTAGAAAAGCGGGGTATTTATATTACAAAGTAAGAGATCTGATTATGATAAATGCCTCCCTATATAAATATATATACATACATACATGTTGGATCTATATATACACCTACATAGGTGTATATATAGGTGTGTTGGATCTGTATATGTATATACATATACAGATCCAACATGTACTATAAAAATTTTAATTTGCCTTAGTGACGTTCGCAGGTAGTAACGTATCGCGGTGGAGGCAACGGTGTTCTGGACGGGGTGACAATAGATCCTGTACCGCTATTTCGTCCGCGCAGCGTAAGTTATCCGTAGTCGAGAGGTGAAACAAGTGGCGCACACGGCAAAGGTCAGCCGATCGACTCTAAGAAACCCAAGTTTTTCATTATTTCTTGACATTTGCAGCAACAATGCGGATTCTTGACATCTGTAGTGGCAAAGCCCAGGACTTATATTAAATTTATTTTTAATTTTTAGCTAACTGACATGACCGCTCATCAATTCATTGGCTTTATATACGCACGTCGGCAATATATAGCTGTATATCAAAAGTTATATACCTTTTACATAGAGTTATTATTTATATTACTAGAATATTTAGTATCTATTTTCAAACTACTTTTGAAAAAGTCAACGATGAATTATACAATAGAGTTATTTCTTCCCACAGTATGGTTATTTTGCATTTTTATCATTTCGCAAGTTATTTATTTTAACTCTCATCTTAAAAGCTTACAGAAATTAGTCCAATGCGCTTAAAATATTTAATTTGATTAATATAAAATCATGTTAAGGTTATGATAGAAAATATAATATAATTAAATAAATTTGCACAAATTAGTGATGTCATGGTTGATAAAATGCTTACCAACACACAAAAATATATAACAAAAAAAAACAATAAATGTCAGAAATAAGTCTACCTGAATGTCATATCTCATTTAGCAACACGATATTTAATATAATTTAGCTTAGCTTATTTCCTGCAATATTTCTCTACATGTAATGTCAGATATACATTCAATAATGAATATTAAAAATAGACGTACCAATAAGAAAAAAATGTTTATTATAATTAAAACCTTCATAGTAGACATAATAAGTTAGCTAGTATGTTTCGTTTAGATAATTAACACTCTTATACATTTGCTAATCCAAATTTCATTTCAAATTTGTTAATGAAAAGGGCTCCCTTAATTAACCTTGCAATCAAAACAAAATTGTTTGTTTAAGTAACGAAAAAAGCGAAATTGTTTTCTCTAAGCACATATGTACACAAATCGGCGTAGAAATAATTACTTTGATTAAAAAGTCCTCCAAGTGGTTGTCAAATTACTCAATATTTTTGTAGTTAATGTCATCATCATCATATTAGCCACTGGACATCCACTGCTGGACGTAGGCCTCTCCAAATGATTTCCAATCGAACTTTTTCAATCCAATAGAAATTTGTATGTGACCTGCGTCCAGCGTGATCCTACGGTTTTAGTCAGACCATCTATCCTAGTGGTTAGATGCCCTCTGTTGAGCTTACCAGTACATGCTCTCCATTCCAGAACTCTATGACTCCATCGTCCATCGGTTCTGCGCGCTAAGTGCCCAGCCTACTGTCACTTTAACTTGCCAATCCGACGGACTAAGTCGGTTTTTTTGGTTACTTTACGGATCTACTCATTCCTGATTAGATAGCTTTAAAAGTCTCCGAGCATTGCCCTTTCCAAATCTCGTTGGGCAATTTCGCGTTTGCTCATAAGGCCAATAGTAAAACCACGTTTCGTTGCCATTAGTCATTGCTTTATAGTTTTCCAAAAGCTGTTCAGCTGCGCTAGATTTGGTAATTGACCTCTTTCTTGAAGTTGGCTGGATTGAACTGGATTATTTGTCATAGGTATACGTACGAGTCAATAACTTGAAGGTGTGAGTTCTAAACTGATATTTGGGGGTAGAACATGCGTATTACATATTAGGTAAATATTATTGCATAATAATATAGTAATATAATGTACGACGTAGTTATATAGTGGTTGTTCGATAAATGTTGTCACGTCATTATTGTTGTCACGAATGCTTCAATATTATTGTTAGTCTCGATAAATGCGCTCACATATTTACTTAAAGAATTTATCTCATTATTGGCAAATATATTGCATTCTATGAATATCGAAGGGCATTGTGCGGTTCAAATATTAACTCGTATATTGTATTTTATTTAGTTGTGTGTAGCTGATCCTAATCTCTACCAACTACGCCTTCTGGTGAGGACATGGTCAAACATTTATTTGATAAGCACTTGTGTTTTATTATGTTCCTGGGTGATAAATATTCATTTATTTTTGTGATTTCTCTGTTGTTTGATGTTTCTAGCATAAGTGTTTAAAGCTACTTATTTTGAAGTGATGTTGTGTTAATTTAATTAAAATATTTCTTTTACCTAATATTAAAATAGCTACGCTAAGAAGCAAGTACGGCTCTATCATAAGATATTAGAATGTCACCTTCCCTGTTTCAAGGTTAACAGCGCATGCTTTCATTCAACACACTCAGAATCAATGCACTACTATGAAATTTTGTTCATCGTTGCTCTAGTAAGTAACGGGTATTGTATAGTAAGTAATTTGTATGAAATATCAAAATAAATTCATCGAAAAATAATAAAGATCAATTGCATTTTCCCCGAAACAATATTAGAAATTACTTCATACATGACATACTTCTAAATGTATATATTACCAGATACTTTATGTTGTACGTGGTATGCGTTACCAAAGAATTTACATTTAATTAAATTGTATAATATTTTTACATATTACTTAGATTTAACTGTAAAAAAATATATATGCATAACAAATTTTTGTTATACGTTTTGGTTACATTGCGGCAACCATATTCCAAATTGACGAAGATGGATTTTGAACTTATCAATTTTTGTTCATTTGTGTTTCAGTCGTCAGCTTGCCATCACAAAAATCATATGGTATTCTATCATCTAAATAGGCTAAAAAGAAGATAAACTTACAGATGAATGGATAAAGTGTTCCACAGTTACCGTCTATAAAACACTCTGGAAAAGTTTCGCTCGAAGGAACACAAACATTTCCGAATCACTTAGTTACAACACAGTTGTTTTGTCGGAAAGGAAACTCTTGATGAGCATCGCTGAAACATACAGCCTTGGCTTTATCACGGTATTCTTTTAAACATAATGTCCATTTGAAAGGATTGTTGAGGTAGTTTAGACATGTAGAAAGGATGGATGAAAGTACAATGACCGAAAATATAGAGAGGAAGTAAATGGAAGAGTTGGTATAGGACAACCTTAGGCAAACTTTCTTAAACCAGGTATATGGCGTATTAAAGAAGTGCCAGGTCAGAAGTACCAAGAATAAACAAGCGTGTGTGGAAGGATTAATGCCAGAAAAAGAAGCGAGAGAGGTAGGTATATCAAAATCGTAACAAGTGGAGATCCAGAGTTTCTGCCTATCTCAATGAGACACAGGCATGATTAATGTTTGTATGTATGTAAAATATAATAAAAACTGTATACGCTGTTAAAAATTAATTTATTTTTATAATGAACGCATTAGTGATCAAATATAATAAATATGGATTTTTCAATTTAAAATATTATTTTCAATCACTTTGCTATTTATAAATGTTTAACGCATTTAACCAAAATGCACATATAAGGATTTGCATAGCTCAAAAAGCTAAAGTTTTTAAGTATATCTTATAATAATTGTCTATTGAGTATTAAAATGTTACCCAGATCAAGGAAAATTTTAAAAACCAAAGATTAAAGTCATGAATTACGACTTCTTAGGTCAAATACTAACGATAAAAAATAAAAAAGATGTGACCCCTGAGTAACATTAGTTATTTTAAAAAAAATTCTGTTTGCAAAATTATCCTCCTTCTTATTTATTTTGCAATGTGATTTGATGATCCCTAAACTGGCGTTATAAGTAATGTGTCTGAAATCCATCCACCAAATAAAATATACCTCGTGTTTACACGCGACACAATTTGAAATTACGTCTAAATTTCACAAGACGTATTTTTAACAACAGATATTTTGTTTTTTCATTTTTTTTTCAAATATAGTATAACGAATAGTATAACGTTAATGAGCCATGAATGGAGTTACATAGTATCTCCCTCTGAGGTTACTAAGACGCGACTAAGAGGCGACTAAATTATAAGAACAGATGGCGGTATGTCCAATAAATATAATCGATAGTAATTATTATAAAAACGCGTCGTTGGAGCCGTAAAATAATTCACTTTCTATTTTACCAGGTGTCGTAAATTGACGACTATATTAGAACCAACAGATTGCCGTATATGTATCATAAATAGCGTAGTTCCAATGCAAAGAAGCGGGAATGTACATCCTCGTCACAAGATTACGGCGACTGTGGTACTGAAACCGATAGGTGACGGTATATTCACCCAGAACAGTGTAGTTTTAATGCGCAAGATGTGGATGGGCAGCATTATTCCCGTTGCGTAGCTACCCTCTGCGATTGCCATTACGCCTGCCCAATTCCAACATCTCTTTCTCAACATCCAATTAAAACATCTTGAGAAACTTAAGTCTAGCAGTGAATGTGCTACTCATGACATAAAGTGAAGTTTTACATTAGAAATTCACGACCTCCTTAATTGTCATGCCGGGCAAGCTTTTGCGATGGGGATGCTGCTGCCAATCCCCACTGTATGCATTTAGGCTTTACTGTTTCGGATGAATATACCGCCATCTTTCGGTTCTAGTACCTCAGCCGCCTCTTAAGACACCTAGTACAGGGGAAGTACTATTCAACTCTACCGGTACCTCACAGCGAAAGTCGCTCAGGGAAGTCGCATGCATAAAGATGATAATTAAAAAATATTGCGTCACATATTTTGTAACTATGGTAAGCTTAAAATTCACAATACAAATCACAATTCAGCATACATTTTTGTGTTTTCATCGTACAAATTAACTGTACCAACTGAACCAACAAATTGATACAACCATCGAACTTATGAGCAAAGTTTATTGCCTATTATTTCGTAACAATAACTTTTCTCATACCATAGTGACATTTTACTATGACCGAGGTAACGAACAACAATAAAACAATACAGGATATCGACTATACTAAAACCTCATTTGTCTGATCTCATAATCACATGAGCAGCATAACCTCTACTGATGAATACAGGCTTCCCTGAGTGTATGCAATAGGATTTCTTTTGACCGAGGATGAGAATGGGCCACTTCCTACCCAGTGCGGCATTTATAGGCAATATTTCCTCTTTCTTGCGTCTGATCTTCAGTTATCTCATTATCTTCTTGCTTATATCAAGAAATGGATCTACTAAGACTGATATGGTAAAATAACCTAGTTACCAACTGCAGCGCCATCTATCGAGTATATTTGTGAATCTAAAATATCCAGGATCCTACTTGAAAGCATTGACAAAATTTCAATAGACTACAGTGCCATCTACCGACCTGATTTATGAATCGAAACCATCCCGTCATCCATCTAAAACGCAAACAAAAAAAAAACAATCATAATCTGTTCCGCCGTTTAAGAGTTCAGTGACATACAGTAGAATAATAAATATAAAGACATTTTCAATTATTGTACGACAAATAATAAAATATAATTGTATTAAATAAACCACGCAAGGTATTTTTCTTCCCAATTTTTAACGGCCTGAAAATAGTCAAATCTTAAGATCAGTATCACGAAAAATATTCCCTTGTCTAGTATGTATCTGTTCCAGGATGCACAGAGCGAGGCAGCTGCCATTTCACTATAACAGAGAATAAATTTAGGTTGATTTGCTTGGTGGTTGCTCGTAAACGCAATATGGTCATAAAGTAATTTTGCCATACAAAAATGTATAGGTGCTCTTGGCTGTTTTTTTCCGAATTATATTTCACATGAATACCTTTTTGCAATAATAACAGGCACTTCACATTATTAGCGCAATATCAAAGAATACTATAGGTTTTATTCAATAGCCAAGTATTTGGCACTCCATTTAAAGCACCCTGGATTGAGATTTGGAACGCAACCAATTTGTTTTTTTTTATTAAACCAAGTTGTCAAACAAGCGTGTCAGATAAAATAGTCCGCGTGATAGTAAGAGTCACCGCAGCGTATAGAATAGGATATCATTAGCGCGTTGCCAACCTTGTAATATTGTGTCATGTTGCCCAGTAACGTCACTGCCTCTTTGAACCTTCAAACCGGACCACAGCAATTCAAATACTGATATTTAGTGGTTGTGTTTGCTGATTACGAATATTTTCTAAAGATTTCGGATATTTTCTGCCAACTGCACGATTTAATAATAAACAAACACTGATATGACTGGAAGGATGATAAGGGCTGGTAAGATTAAACTTTTACTTGAAGAAGGTTCTCCGCACACTTACATGTCTAAGCCGGTAAATGTGGATCGTTCAACTGTCCAGAGCAGAGATAGGCTGCATGCGGTCTATGGGTCGCATGCGGCCTGCGACCCTTTTCCTTTTAGCCTGCGGCCTTTTAGTACATGGCAGTATAATATACATGAATAAATAATAATTACTTTATATAAAATTTTGCAACCTTTTATACTAATTATACAGATAATATAAATATTACCTACCAATATATATAATCATTATGTAGCCCTTACTTGCCAAAAGGTAGGTAGGGTAACATGGTAAAGGTATCGGTGAAAAAATTACTAAGTTCTTGAAGTCTTCTTTCTTTTCCTATTATTTGTCTCACAACTGATTGACGTTAATGATTATGACAAGCCCGATGGCGTAGATGGTAGTGATCCTATCTTGTGTGCCAAAGGCCAGTGGGTTCGATCCCCACCCAGGATAAATATTTTTATGATTATATGTTTTCTCTGTGTCTGGGTGTGAAATATATACTGATTTGTGATTCCTCTGTAGTCTGATGTCCGTAACACAAGTGTTTTAAGCGACTTAGTATTGAGTCAGGTCAATAAATCAGATGTTGTGGATTATGTTTATAATAATAATCACTCTTAACAATTTTATTTTCAATCCTTTTTTATTCATACATATTTATTGCTACCAAAGGGATCTCATAATAGTTGGTAATAATATTTTTTTATTAATATTGCTACTACCCATAACTTGTTCAGTTATAAATTTATGATAAAGTTTCTTCAGATCTCTTTCTTTCAATACAAAACGATACGAAAATTGTACGTACGTACACACGTACGTACGTTTATTGTTACTAGGAACATACTAGAACACATAACGTCGTTGTTCAGAATAAATTAGTTTCAGGCGCTTCGTCGGCCATTGCGGCAATGGGTACGCTCGCTTCGCTCATGCGTTGTTAGGGGCACAGTTCTAACTTAATCTTACCTTAATAAAACTACTTTTTCTAACTTAACCTTACCTAAATAAAACTACTTTTTAGCAGCATTTTCTTATCTGATATTAATATTTAGTATGAAACAAATGTACTTACTTTACTTACCCAAAAAGCAATAAGGACATACTGGATAAAGAACCTTCAAGGTACTTCTCCACATGAATTAAAAAAAACACACGCTTAATTAACATAACGTTCCTAAGACTAGTTTTTGATAGCTCGTGATTTTCTATTGCGCAGTACTCATCGTCTTCTGTCCTTCCAAAACCCAAGCCTAGATGACTTGGCCACCTAGATTAGAAAAAATCGTTCTATAAATACGTTTATAAATTAGTTTTATAAATAATAAAGTAATTAATTTACGTAGATTGTTGCGTACTTAATTTATTATTCATAAGCCATGCACATTTTTGCTTTATCATGCCAGAGTCGTTACCACTGGTTTTCATGCTAGAACCGTTACCACTGGTGGAAAATGGCAGGGCCAGCCCACCGTATAATATCAATGGTATGATACATTTTTCCATTTGTAATTATGGTATCGGCACATTTTTTTTTATATAACGCAGTTACCCCAGCTTATAGTCGCTGGAGTCATTACAGATATATCATCCTGTGAACTGAAAATACCGTGTCACTTCACCCAGTAATTTCACAATTCAAACTGGAACACAGCAATACAATAGTTGAGAGTGAGGTGCCAATGCAGATGACCTTTGTGAAGTGTCCTCTAACCTCTAATAAACAGGTCATCACTGCAATTGAAAAGTTACTAAATAACGCACTAGTAAATTCTATTTACCACAGACAGTCTACTAAGCAGAGGCTGCGTAGGGAGCGAAGACAGTAGACATCATGCACCGCAATGAGCTGGCAGCAAATAATAATATAATAATAATAACTTTATTCAACAACAAAAGAAAACTTATACTAGAATACAATTTGATACTTAGGTACCTGAACTAGGTCTAGCCTGTTCTTATAGGCACCTAATAGAACTAATAAAATAGAGTGCGATACGTCGGATCTCCGAGGTCAATTCAGGAAGCTATCGACATATAAACCCAGCCTTGCCTGCCCAGCCCAAACCCTTGGGCTGGGCAGGCAAGTAAAAGGCCAACAGTCCAGAAAAACATAAAAAAGGTGCACAAAAAAAAGACGCCGAATTATGGAAATCAGCTCGAGCTGTAGTTATTATTTATTTATAAGGATTATCATACCATCCATAGATAGTCAACTGGTCATAAACCTTTTTAACAAAGGGGTAAGTGGCCTATAATTGAGGCGCTTAGCAAGCATGAGCTGCCCATTCCGCCCTGCTCTTTTGAGCTGCACTGTTTTGGGTAGAGATATCGGCATCTATCGGTTTTGATGTCTTAATCGCCACTTATGACATCTGGTACAGGGGTAGGTACTATTCTACTCGGCCGGTACCTCAATTATAAAGATACAGAGTGTATATTGTAAAGTCGATTCAACAACATCGTTTCCAAGCCGGGGATCGACCCGGTGTCGACTTTCTCGTAGCGTGAGCGACGGGATACCCTGCATCGAGCATAAAGGAGAACTCTTCACCGCCGCTTGGACACAGCTCGTGCATGAAAATGATTTTAAGTCATTAGTAATATATATACCATTATCAAGTATTAGGTTTTTTTTTAAATTCTGATAAAATTTCACAAAGATCTCCTTTTTTCTTTAATTAATGTAAAACATATTTTAAAGCCGATTTACCTTAATTTTACACTCTTTGTCATATTTCGTTTGAACCATAAATCAAGACAAATTTTAATTCTTTAGCTTAATTAAAAAAAATGAAAACAATAGGGTTGTCTCGTTAGATGACTAAATGAAATCAAAAAAGTGTAAATAAAAAAATGTATGATCATTTTTTTAAATACCTCTTTATAGCAAATTTGTAGTATATATCTGACCATTTAGTTCATAAAAAGACATGGTTGGTTGATAAAAGGATCTATGGCCATAATTGCCGCCCTGGGCAGGAGTGGTGGCAATCGCAGAGTACAACTTCGCGATGGGGATGCTGCTGCCCATCTTCACCTTATAGTATTTAAGTTGTGCTGTTTCGAATGGTTACCCGCCATCTGTCCATTCTGGTACTTTCGCCACTTCTTATGACACCACATTACTATTCTACTCTGCCGGTACCACACGGCAAACTCGAGATAGTAGGCTATGGCACTTAGTACGCAGAACCGATGGCTGATGAAGTCGTAAGGTTCTGGAATGGAGACCAATTACGGGCAAGAGGAGCGTAGGGAGTCCACCCACAAGATAGACAGACAAAAACCGCAGATCACGCTGGACACAGGTAGCATGCAACCGGTTCTTTAAGAGATCACTTGGGGAGGCCTACGTCCAACAGTGGACGTTTTATGGCTGATATTATAACGATAAGTAACTTTGCGAAAGATGGCTACTCTTTGCAAAGGTCTTGGATGTTGTAAAGGTACTCTTTCAAAAATAGTTTTACACTTGTCCCCACACAAGAACTAAACGATTCAACTCATACTGGACTGGTCACTGTTTCTTAAGAATACTGTGTTTATACAGCACTGTTGATCAAAAAGAAATTAAGTAATAGGTGCAAGTTGTATAATGATGAAACTGCTTGGGATTGGATTTCTCTAACATATACTATTAAAACAACAATTTTATAGCGTCGTCACCGGTATGGGTTCCGATAATACCTACCATTAGGTTATATCGGAACCGATATCACTATTATTTTTTAAGGTTCGCTTTTGGTGGCTCGCGTAATGAATCTGCTATAAATTGGGTTTTAAGGCAAATCCGGTGCCAGCAGACTAGTATCAATGTAGAACATTTAATGACCTAGTTCTTGAAATGACTTTTATTACGTTGTCAGGGTCATCGGTCATTTATGTAAAATTGTAATAAGCAAATCTCTATTTATTTTCTACAATTTAAAAGTACCTGTGGTAGACCTATTTAAATAAAGATATATTTGATTTTGACTTTTAGATCCGATTAAAAAATTGACAGAGTAAGTCGTTGGCGTGTTTACATCAGCGCAGTCGCGACATCATTCTTTTGAAACTTTTGTTTCCCTATGTCTGATATCGTCATCTTCTGAAGGTCTTTACCTGCTTTTAAAGCTATGTTATGACGTTATCATCACTTTGCATCTTCTTAGTCTTCAGCTGATTCGGGGTCATTCTATGACCTCATTGTCTTCATTGTCTATGACAACTTCGCAAAAGTATTGGGTCTGCTTGGCTCTTAAGTCTTGTCTTGGCTTAGTTTTTCGAACAAAATTCTTTGAACCTATTACTGATCTTCAAGCAAAGCAATGCTTGCTTACGTGGACAGGTGTAACGAATCTGCCGCTGACTAGGTGTCTAATCAAATTTAATTCATTATAACGATTTTGCAACTGAACTGCAATAGTAGATTTCGGTATCTTAATAACTTTTACGACACCTGGTATACAAGAGTATGGGGTTACTATTATAAATGGCCCTGCAGCTAAATTATTTAGTTGGTTCAATAAATTATTTCTAGTATTCAGGTATCTACTTTTATCTTTTTTTTATATTTTTAGTCTGTATATTTTGTTTTCCCACAGAATTGTCAACTACCAAGTTGGTTGTTAGCTTGATTGTCTACATAGCATCTAATATATATGTAAGTGACTATAAAATGACAATGCTTTTTGTTTCTTGAACAAATGAAGCAAATTAAATTTATATTCATAGATTCAAACGCGAGGATAAAAAAGCTAAGAATACAAATCGTGAATTCGTTTAAATAAACGACAAATAAACAATAGACTTGCAAAGACGATATTTCAATAAAACTCGTTTATTATAAAAATGTACTAAATATATGGACTTTTTTTTAACATAAATACATTCCCACATCATCTCAAACATTAACCTGACTGGTAAATCGCTTAAAACACTTGGGTTACGGTTGCCAGACAACAGAGGATTAAAAAAAATTTAACACCCAGACACAGATAAAAACAAATGTCATCATATAAATATTTGCTTTGGGTCGATATCAAACCCACGACCCTTGGCGCATAAGATATGATTACTACTAGCTGCGCCATTGGCACCGTAAATGGATGTATGTATAAACACTCGTATCATCACAAAGATATCACTAGCATGTCGCTAACTTTGTAAACTAAAGATACAACATCACATTTACCCAACAGGAAGAGGTGCTATTTTACTCTGCTGTGAGGTACCAGCAGACTAGTAGTGTACCTCCCCCTGTACTAGGCGTCGTGTAGAGGTGACTGAGGTACCAAAGCCGACAAATGGTGGTGTATTGCCAAAGCTGCGCTCTGCGATTGCCAGCACTATTGCCCAGCGCGGCAATTATGGGCAAAATGCCCTCATTCTTGAGAAGGTCCATGTCCATCAGTGGACTTCACGGCTTACATGATGGTTTACCCAATAATTACATTGCCTCTGTCACCCTTCAAACTGGAACACAGCAATGCGAACACTGCTATTTGACATTAGTAATAGGTGATAGTTAGTTAACAATGCACACCAACTTTCTAAGACGGGGAATGCACACCAACTTTCTTTTCCATGGGGAATTCTCTATGTCGCCACTCTTGTCAAATATTGTAACTAATTTCTATTTTACACCAAAGCTACTGATAAAGCAGAGAGAGATAAAATATTTTGCATTGAAAAAAAATATTATAAAAGTTCAATGACATTGACGTTTATAGAAGGAACAGTTTCTTAGTAAGGAAAAATCATAGCGTAGAAAGTTACATAAAATGTAATAAGCCGTCTGAATTACTACCAAGGAAGAAATACGTTAATTAGGTTTTTCTCGAACAATTTAGTAAAGTTAATTGATCTAAGAGTTACGTTTACTCATTAATTAGAAGACGTTTAAATTAGATTTTTATTTTCGTACCCAAAAAATTGTTTTGTTTATTTTTAATGATTATTTCGTCAAATAAAATGTTTATTTAATATCGATGAAAATATTTTTTACTATACTTATTATATGTTTTTATATTCAAAATGAAGCTGCCTGATTGACGTATCAACGCAGGGCCTGAACTATAAGGGTAAGAAACTTGAAACTTTCAACAGTTTGTCCTTTTATAAAGTGGGGTTGCTCTCATATAGGATTCTATGATTTGCGACGGGGGTGCCAAGTAAATATTAAAATTAGCTGTTTTTAAAAATAATAAAAAGTGAAAAAAGAAATTTCGAATAGAAGTGACTTTATTGGAATTCATGAAACATCTGTATAGTATATTGTTACAATTAAGTTTGCTAAGCTTTTTCATTAACCATCACTAAAGGGACGGTGAGGGAAGAGCTTGGAAAACTTAACCCAAACCGATAGATGGCAGTATATCCATCTAAAAAACCTACTATTTTCTTTTATTTTAGCAGTCTTTTATTATTGTACTTTTATAAGATTTAGCTTTTATTTTAAATATTCAAAATTCCTCAAGCTATATCCAATTGACAATGTACAACAAGATAATCGTGGACTGGAGATAGCAATACAAGCTTTATGCTTAGTGTAGACTCCGGCTAGGGATGTGATGTGATGTGAAATTAAAGTTATTATTATTACAACTTAGCTGAATTGCAATAGAGTGGGAGTGGGCAGCAGCATTCCCGCCGCGAGAATACGCGGCAATAACGAGCAAAATTTCCATTTTCTTGGCTTATGTCAAGCAGGGGCAAAATAGTTCACATCTAATAGGCCAACCTATTTGCACTGCCACATAACAAGACACTGTTAGTACTTTCTCGTGGATGGGAATTAATATATTTAAAATTTAAATATTAAAAATATTATAGACATCAAACATTCTGACTTACTTTTTTTTCACTAATCGATACGTCGTCTTAATATGTAAAAAAAATGATATTTCACATCAACGTTTTGATAGTTAAATTTAGAATACTTTCTGTTTTATTCGAATGTATTTTTAATTAATTATAATGATTAAGTGAATTTATTATTATAGATAGTTCCATCGCGAGTTAATCTAACAGATTTTGTTAAAAAAAAAAATTAATTTCATATTCACTAAGTATTTAGCTAAGTTTGCCTTACCTTTATAATTTTATTACTTATTTTTAACAATTAAATGGGTTTTAAATGTAGTAGACCTTGTACATACGTCTGCATTGGTACTTCATCATCATATCAGCCATAGAAAGTCCACTATTGGACATGGGTCTCCCCAAGATATAGGGATTTTTATACATAATTGTCAGGATAGGCTTGGTGGCAAACGCAGAAGACAACTTCGCGACGGGGATGCTGCTGCTTATCCCTGATGGACAGAAATACCGCCATCTCTCGGTTCAGCTATTCATCCGCCTCTTATCCTGGTACAGCGAATTTGTCCTATTTTCTCCGTTGGTATATATGGTATATATCCCACAGCGTATAATTCATAATTTGCATCATGTTTCTTTTTACATCATGTCAAGCTAAGTCGAAAGGTTCTGAAATGGAGACTATGTACCGGCTAGCGCAGCGTAGGACGTCCAACCGCAAGATGGACAGACGATCTGACTTAAACCGCAGGATCGAGCTAGACACAGGCCGCATACAACCGGTCCTATTGGAGACTACTTGCGGAGGCCTATGTCCAGCAGTAGGCTGGTTTGATGATGAAGCTAACGATAAGACTTAAGAACGTAACCTTAAAATTTAACCGGGTGAACATATTATTGATCAATCAAGTATTTAGGCGTTATTATAATAATTATTTATTATATTTTCTGACATTTACTTGCTCTTGAAGTGTACAAAACATATTTAATATCACCATCATCCTCGTACCAGCCATTGGAAGTTCACTGCTGGACGTCACCCTCTCCAAGAAAGCAGGTTTCTTGCCCATAATTATCCAGTATTTGCCATATATATTGCAAGCATGTTGCAATTGCAGAGCGCAGTTATTGCGACGGGGATGTTGCTGCCCGTCCCCGCCCTGTGGATTTAAACTGCACAGTTTGGGATGGATATACCGCCATCTGTCGATTCTAGTACCTTAATCGCCTCTCACGACACCTGGTACAGAGGGAGGTACTATTCTACACTGCTGGTACCTGACGGCATTTTAAACTCGTTAAAATAATAGTTTTATAAAAATTATATACTCCTTTATGTACACAATATATTAGAAAGAAACAAAATAACTTTCACAATTTATAATACCATTGGTATAAAGTAATTTCAAATCTGTATGCAAATGACATTCTGAAAATGCAAATAACGAATATTTATCGGACTTTACTCAAATTAATATCTAGAGCCAAATACTTTTGTACTATGTTGAACTTTTGATCGTTACAAGTCAGGGGTGTCAAGTGATTATTGGAAATTAACACGTGGCGACTTACGACTTGCAATTCATGCTTTTGTCTATGATGTATGATCATACCAGTCATTAATAGTCCACTGCTAGACATAAGCCTTCCTAAGAAAGGGGGAATTTTGCCCATAATTGCCGCTTTGGGCAGGCGTGTTGGCAATCGCAAAGTGCAGCTTTTGCGATCGGGTAGCTGCTGCGCATCCCCGCCCTGTGCATTTGAGCTTAACTGTTTCGGATGGATATACCGCCATCTGTCGGTTTCTATACCTCAGTCACCTCTTACAACACCTGATACAGAGGAGGTACTATTTTACTCTGCCGGTACCTCACGGCTACCATGATGTTTGATTAACCAAAATATTTCAAGCGTTAGTTTGAAGAGACCTTTCAAGTCAGAGAACTTAAAAAAAAATGTTGTATTTATTGACAGATAGATAAATATAACCGAGTATGATACTAAAACATAAGGTTAATAGTCAAATACAAAGTGTCAGACCTTTCATTTATCTCATATAAAATGAATATTCATTTATTTATTTAATATGTATATTGTTACTACAAATAAACTTTTTTGAACCTGTATGCATCTAGTATCATGTCCCAATACGTAATGGCTATTATAGATCACGCTGCAACATAATAAAATACAGACATCACACCCTTGTCCCATCGGGCTAGGCAGAGACTATGGATCTCCACTTGTTACGATCTTGGCATACCTCTCTCATAACTATATAACGTTATTATGTCATGCACTATATAACATTATCCTGCCTTTACAATTCACCCATGTATATCATGAAAAAAAATTGCGACTATTATTAAAGATATTAACTTTCCTTCCTCTCAAGTTGGATTAAGCTGTACACGTTAGGAAAAATTTATAAAAATCAATTCAGTAGTTTAAAAGTTCATCCCGGGCAGTTACTGTGGCATGTATGTATGTAATAAGTAAAAACTCTTTATATATAAAGATATATACACCGTGTGGTAGAAAAGTAGTATATCAGGTGTCGTAAGAGGACACTGAGGCACCGGAACCGACAGATGGTGGTATATCCTTCCGAAGCTAAACTTAGCAAAAATGCAACAGGATGCAGCATTCCCGTGGCGGAGCTACGCCCCGCAATTGCCACCACGCTTGCCCAGCGCGGCAATTATGGGCAAGTTCCCCTGTTTTTAGGGAGGTCTGAGTAAATGGTTTACGGTTGCTGAGATAATGATGATTTACTCATAGAATTTAGTGACCCTGACATATTTTTTTATGATAAAAAATGTTTCTACCTTTGTCATTGGTTGGTTAATATTCTTTGCCCAAATTCATAATGTTCTGCACTTCGACTTTTCTTTTGTCGATCCTAATGCTGACTGCCTCTGATACCAGAGTCAGCGTCACTAGTGAATAGAAGCCGGGCCGCTCATTAATCAGCGGCCATATACCTGTGCACTTCTCTTGCTCGCGAAGATTGCGGGATCCTAACGAGTTCACTCAAGGGTTGGTTCGATCTCCAACCACGACAAACAATTGTGCAAAGAATATTTGTATTTTTATGTCTTGAGTGAGTAAATGTGTATTCTAATGTAATATTTGTCATTTTTTACAATATCTCATACGTTAACCTGATTCCATGACAAGTCGCTTAAACACTGGTTTTATGGACATCAAACAACAGAGAAATCACAGATACGCAACTTAAATACTTATATTTAACATAAATATCATTATATAAATATTTGTCCTGAGTGGGGCCCGAACTTACGACCCTTAGCGCACAAGACAGGATCACTACTGTCTACGCAATACAATCAGTTGTCTAGCACAAGTACTTTAAGCTATTTATGTCGGAGTTAGGTTAATGGGTGGATCTCGTCTCGAATGTATATAAAAATAGACAAATTGTTTAGTAACTACAGTTTACTAGCTGATTTTTAAAATATTAACTATCCTATCTCTTAAGATGGTTTAAACTGTACACTGTAAGCAAAAAAATATTATAATCGGTTTAGTAGTTTAGAAATTCATTTCACATATACACTGTAATACGTAATAATATTTATTAGAAAACTATATTTAATCACCGCGAAGTTCAGCGTACAAAGAGGACAGTCGCTATGAATACAAGCTGCAATCTGCCGGTTCTATTTGAAATCACTTGGGTAGGCCGATCGCAAAATCTTATCAGACTAATGAATCTAGAATCCCTAGTTATTTTTATTATCGAGTGGTTCTGGAGCCATCTTTATGTCCTTATATGGTGACGTACTTTAAAGTATTAGTTAAAAAAAATAATGTCAGACAAACGTTCCAACCTTCTTTAAGCAATCTGGTACATTAATTGAATATATTTTGAATCTGTGTCATCATCATATCAGCCTAAGAAATCTGCTGTTGGACATAGGCCTCCCCGAAACAGGGGGATTTTTGCCCATAATTGCCGCGCTGGGCAGGCGTAGTGGAAATCGCAGCAACTCCGCGACGGGGATGCTGATGTCCGCCTTACCCGTATATTGAAGCTACGCTGTTTCGTATGAATATACCGCCATTTGTAGATAGATCTTAGTCGCTACTTACGACACCTGGTATAGAGGGAGGTACTATTCCACTCCGCGGGTATCCCACGGCTATAATCTGTGTAGTTGAAATAAATAAGCATTATAAATACTAATTTTTTTATTAGTTGACAAGCCTTTGGCGTTGATTGTTATCCTATCTTGTATGCCAAAGGATGTGGTCTTCTGTTGACTGATGTCTGTTCCCAGGAGTCAGGTAAATGTATTTAATAATGGGTGAATTTTATGTTTATTTCTAGCTAGCAGCGCCCCGCGTTTTTTCGGTTCCTGTGAGAATAATAAATACAATATCAAGAGTGAGTTGCTTATTAGATATTTTTCCCACTAAACGTCTTTCTAATGCTAACTTTGCACCCTCTTTTAACCCCCTTAAAGAATGATCAACGAAAAATATTTTACACGTGCTTAATGACTTTTAATAGAAAACTTTCAAGCTAAATTTTGTTTAAATAACTTCATATAACAAAAACGTTTTTTACTAACTTTGCACCCCTGTTTATTTTTACTCCCTTAGGTGGTGAAGTTTTTAAAAACTCTTACTTGCACCTCTTTTTATGTTATAAAAGAAACTCCTATGGAAATTCAGTCAGTTTCTCTTTTTAGACTTATAGATTTTGTTTGATAATGTACAATTAGTTTGTAGTGTATACATTTTTTCTATAAGCTTTGATCCGTATCATTTTGTCCGTAGATTAATTGGCAATACGTTGTAACATGAAGTCCACATGTACATGGCGCAATAAAAAAGCCTACAATCCCAAAAGATTGACGGTTCAATAAGTATCTAAAACTAAGCGTGACTTTAAACTGTAATAACAATTACTTCCATTTTATGATATACAGTATTAAAAGAATTCTAATTTAATTATCTTTTTTAACATAAAATATCGCTTTCTAATCAGACAAATAAAACGCCGTATGTATAAATTAATTTAAATCAACCTTGAAACATTTTATCAGTTCATTATAAACATGCATTACAATCTATTCTATTTACTGGTTGTGTGTTCTATCATGTAAAACGTAATTAAAGTTTAATACAATTAGAACATATAATGGAAATTAACGCTTTTTCCAATGTTTTACATGGATTGTAGACGTAAGTTTTCCGCTGCGCGAATAAGTTTCGTGGCTCGATTCGCGCTCCGTCCGACTGCGACGGCCAGTATGACAACAGCTTCGCGTTCGTTAACACGACTCCGGACTGCTCCCATTCGCTTCACTCGATTCGAAATACGAAAAACAGGCCACTATTGAACCTCCTTTGTTACAAAAAAGTTTCAAATCAGTTTATTTAATCTATAATCTGTTTGCTGGTAGGCGCGAAGTAACTTTTCCAAATATGGAATTAGTTTAAAAAAGTTTTGAACTAGCAGAATTAGTTTAAATAAGTGTTATTTTTTAAACAGAGCACAAAATTATTTAATTATATAACTAAACTTATTGTACGTTAAAAACTGTGAACTTAGTGAAATCCTATGGATTGTTGTTGTAATTTATAGTTTCATTAAAATGGTGTTTTGTGACAAGCAAAAGTATTTTGTTATTTCGCGGTTGGAGTAAAAACTCACCGAATAGAAGATTATTTCGCCCAAACTGTAAGGTAAGTTATGGAGATACCTATTAAAAATTATATTATGTATATTAGAAGAATTAAATTGTACTATTTTTAAAACATTATTAAAACTGCATTTGTAGCAGGTAATTTACTGTGTATAATGAAGTAAATTCGTAAGTGAGCAGCGATATTTATAAAAAAGTTTCGTTTAAAAATCATCAAAGATAACTTTTTTGAGTTTGATAACAGCACAATAGCAATTATTATCACAAACCTATAAAATGTGTGTAAAATTACTATAAGATATTTATTTACGGGATTATTTCACCGAAATGGTCTGAGGCAACTCCATTGTGTCGTAGAGATAAGAATTATATCGGGTTATATTAAATTACTATATTATATCAATATATCTATTAATATGAGTATAATCTCAAACATTATTTACATCTTCTACTATCAGTTTGATAATATAAAATGAAATAAACACGGATTACAATGCAATTGAAAAAAATCAAGTCGTAAAGTAATAATAATGTATTTCAATGTACATGTATAAAAAATGATAAATTAAACATAAAAACTTTTTATTACAACATTGAAATAAAAGGAAAGTGCTTTAAGATATATCTAAGTTAAAATACATAATTTATTAACATTAACATATACTATAGCAAATACATATGATACAGATTTAATTTAAACGCAAATGTGATTTTATACCAAAATTACACACAGAAAATATATGGTGTAAGTGGTACAATACAATACAACGTATAGAAGTATAACGATAACAAGTAAGTTTTCTTTTACTTCTCTTTAATATAATGCAGGGATACACACTTCTAATTGTTGAAGGAAATGTATTTCACAAACGAATATAAAATTTTAAATTTTAACATAAATATAAATTATACTAAAGTATTTCCACTTTTTTTGTACATTTAGAATTGACTATTTACGATGATCTTCGTGTTAACATAAATTACTAAATCATATCTAGTGATTATGAAATTAAATTTCTTTAATATCGCCTTATCTTTATGTAACTGATAATTATCAATGTCAATATTATACTGCTCTCTAATTGTTAATTCACATTTAATTTTGTTGGTTTAATATTTGCAAACACCGAAAATAAATATTTAGAGATAATAATTACTGACTTTACCGCAATTACATTGTTCCGAACTGGAATTCAGCTATTCCAAATAGCTATTTATAATTTTCCCTCTATCTTCTTGTTGCTTATATTATTTCAATTTACAATTACATAACAAGTTATTTCACAATTTTTGCACTGAAATAGAAATATTTATTTTTTAAAGTTTCTAGAGTTTCTATTAAGCCACGTTATTAGACATCTTGAATAATTAATTGGGTCATAAACAAAAAATAAGTAATCTAATAAAGACTCTCACAAAGACCTCAAGGTAGAGACCGAGGTAGACCTCTTACAATGATAATCGGCGTTGCTATCTTACTCTCAAATATTTCTTTTGGCAAACTGCTAAGTTTGTACGTGTTCCGGTAATAAGTGTGAGAGAGGCATTAGAATTACTTGTATATTTAAGCTACAAATTTGGCTGTGTAATGCCATCTTTGTAATGCCATGATCGTTTGTAAGTTACAGTTAAGTCTTCTATCACTCAAACTTTGTTTGTCTATTTGGCATTATACATTACAAAAGTTATATATGTTCTTTACTTTACAAGGGTTTTATTCATAAAGCATATCATAAAATTAAGACAAAAACCATTAGGAAAAAAAAACGCTAACTTTATCAAGCTTTATTTAAAAGATTAAACCTAACATCGAGTAAGCATTGGACCAAACAGACATTTTTTATTTCTTTATTTTATTCACATATATATATAATATAGATAGTATCAGTCATTATATATATTTGCAAGCGTTTCCAAGAGCAGAAATGTTAAATAAATCATATTTCAGTATGAACAGATTGTCAAATAATAATAGATAATAATCGAATTTCAAATTCTTTTTATCTTTTATAATTTCAAAACTCATAAATTACTTTTCATTTTTGGTAACAGTTAAACAAACACACCCAAATTTTTCATACTTATATTTTTTATGAACTGATAAAATTAGGAAATTTGGACCATATAAGCCATTACAAGTCCACTGTTGGCCTACCCAATATAGAGGGAATTTTGCCCATAATTGCCGCGCTAGGAAATCGTGTTGGCAATCACAGAGCGCAAATTTTAGGGTTTGGACGACGGGATGCTGATGCCCACCCCTGGCCAGTGAATTTAAGCTACACTGATTCAGATAGATATACCGCTATCTGTTGGTTCTGGTACCTTAGATGCCTCTTACGACACCCGATACAGAGGGAGGTACAATTCTACTTTGCCGGTACCCCACGGCAATACATACATGCATTATATAGTTCCCATTGTGTTTACAATGAGGTAGACCTCTTACAAAGGTCGCCTGCATTGGTACCTCAGTCTCACATATTGATATCGCCAAATAGCAGTGTTTGCTGTGTTTCGGTTAGAAGGGTGAGAAAATGTGACATATTATCTTTAGATCACAGGGTTGGCAACATGGTAGTGATATGCTTATGTTGGCACTAGCGTCTATAGGCTGCGATCACGTTTACCATCAAGCGGACCGCTTGTTTGCTGATTTCATAATATAAAAAAATATATTTAATTTGTTTCGATTTTGACATGCTTCTTGTAACCGTGATTGCAAGAAACCGAATATACGTGTATTATTATGCAACCACATTTATTATTTGCAATTTTTAGAAGACAACAGATTACATTAACTGCCCTCCAATATTTCATTATACATGGAGAGTACAACTTAAGAGTTAAAACTCCTTACTGAAATTCAGCCCATATTTATTTCCGAAATACGCGATAAACACTTCCATGCAAACAAAGGGAGGTGACGAAAATGAGACCGCAGCTTCTATATGTAAGATGAGTTCTTTCCTTTGAAGTCTCGGTCCGTAAATGTCTCACTTGCCAGCGTTTTGCAATTTCTCATCTCTGGCAACGCGCCCTTTTTTCGAGGTGTGACATGTTAATTTTGAGCCTTTGTTCTAGTTAGCTCTTTCTACGATGTGTGTGGTGTGACGGAAATTGGATTATTATATATTATATGTTGCGATATATCTTATATGATAGCGGTGCTGAAAAATTTAAATAAAATTGGCTTGACAGGAAATAATTAATTCCCGCTTACGCGTGCAGTGTAACAATCTATCAACACATTACTATCATATATTATCAATTTAAAAAGAAATGAATTCGGCCACCGGAAATCGTAGCGTAGGACATCCACCCACAAGGTGGACAGACCACTTGATCCGAACCGTAAATTGTGCTAAAGCCGCATAACACCTATTTCTTTTCTATTAGAAACCCTTGAAGAGGCTAATGTCCAGCAATGGATATCTCACGGAATATTTTATATTGCTTGCAGTAAATGCTTGCTATGAACTTAAAATTGGTATATGGAATTTTGATTCATTCTCGTATCGCGAAATTGCTTTATAATTTTGCTATTTAGAAACAAATTTATATTCCATAACGTTTTTTTTTTGCAATCATACATCTTAAGACAAAAGCCGAAATTATAATTTACATTTCGGCTTTCTTTCTTAATAAATACATTGCAATATGTCCTTTGTGGGCTGATTTTTCGTTATATACGATATGCATTTTAAATATAAATAAGTTTGCCATCAATATAGATAGAATATAAGGTGGTTATACCAACCTGTAATTTATATGACATCTCATTCATAGACCTGACTCCGAAATAAGTAGCCTAAGGCACTTCTGTTACTGGTAATAATAATAAACTCCCACAAAATCTCATACATTGACCAGAAACCGTGGTACGTCACTTAAAGTGCTTGTGTTATTGATGCCAAACAATAGGGAAATAACAATTATAATACATGAATACATATATTTAACACCCAGTCACAGAACAAACACAAATATCTTAGCGCACAACATATGATCACTACCATCTGCGCCATCGGGCCCGTCAAGTGCTGAAAGCAAAGCATGGGAACTATGATAGCATTTTTAACAGTTTTTTACGTTTCTTTAAATTCATACCAAAAGCTTACAATTGGTCTCTATACAATTAAACAAGGTGATTTAATATATTTTAACTTTTAACAGAAACGTTTTCTTACATTTTCTTCAAAATAAAATGAACGAGTATTTTATAAAAACAGTTTACTTGAAATTGAATTGAAATTATCCTAATACATTCTACACTGTGTCACATCGCAAACTCATTTTCCCCTACACCATATTAGCATCAATTAATGTTCTCTAATTAATCCGAAGTCTTCCATTAAATGTTCTAAGCAATTAAAGCATACAGTTGAACAAAGTAAATGTGTAGCGGCAATAAATCTTGAAACTTCCTCAACAATTCTCTATGTGTTAATTGAACCATAATATACCTTCTAAAATAATGTAAAGAGTAGCACAAATAATTAAATAAGTATTTAGTAGTAAAGATTTAAATATCGTGATTTTTTTATTAACATTTGTAATCCTTAAAAGAGGAGAATGGTGAAAAATGAGTCGTGTCAAAAATGAAGTTCATCATTATTGTCACGTCAGTCGTAGAACGTCCACTGCTGGACATAGGCCTCCTTAAGTGACCTCCAATAGAACCGGTTGTATGCGGCCTACACCCAGCGCAATCATGCGGTTTTAGTCCAGATTGTCTGTCCACCTTGTGGGTATCCCGTCCGTCTGACCCATTAAGGTCAGTGACCCTGCAAAAGGGAGATTATGGTAATAAATTAGTTGATATAACATCACATGTGTTGACCTTACTCCATGGTAAGGAGCTTAAAGCACTTGTGTTGCGGATATCTGACAACATTTTATACAACTATATATAACTGATATTTATCTATGTTTATATTAAACTGGTCTCTAATTGTTAACTTACATTTATTTTTGTTGGTTTAATATTATACAGTTAACAAATATTTAGAGATAATTATTATTGATATTTGATTTTATTTCGCAATCACATTATTCAGAATTGTACAGAACCTGCATTTAGTTATTCCAAATAGCTATTTCTTATTTTTAATTGTCTTTTAGTTGCTCATATTTTAGTTAATTTACAATATTGGCATTAAAATGGAAATATTTCTTTGTTAAAGTTTCCAGAGTTTCTATTAAATCACGTAATTAAACATTTTAAATAGGTCATAAACAAAAAATAAAAAGTCTAATAAAAACTCAAAAAGACAATAAACCAAGGTAGACTTCTTACAAAGATAGTCGCTATTGGTACCTCACTCTCACCTAATTCTATTGCTACATGGCAGTGTTCTTCAGTGAATTGCTGTATTTCGGTTTGTAGAGTGAGAGAGGCAGTGAAATTATATGAGATAATGAGGCAGCGCATTCGGTAGTTGTAATATATTATGCGCCAAAGATCATAAGTTCGATTGCGTCAAGGACACAATTTTTTTGACGTGACAACGTCTTATATATTGGTTTGTCGGGTGACACTTCAAGAAACTGCGTTACGCTCCGCTCACGTTATGCGCTCACAATGAAAGCGAGTGAGAGGCACGCGTCCCTCTCACTCGCTCTCATTGTGACGTGTGTTACGCAAATGTATTGCAAGTTATTGTATGTATATTTGTATATAAATACGTATGTATGTGTAAAGGTAAAAATAAAATTTTGTTAATATGTAATTCAGTGCGAGATTTTTTATATAAATTAATGTTTTAAATATAATACTTTGTATAAATAAATGTTTTAAATTGTTAGTATTATTTCATCTTTATTCCTACTATACGAATGAATATTCACATTAAAATTATTTTACCACTCAAAGTCGTTGTCACGTAAAACTTTCGCCCGTATACCGACTTTACAGGCAACTAATTTTTTTTTGAAAAAAAAATCTTTCAGACAGTCCGCCACATAGTAAGCGTTAACGCACTGAAACTCAATTGGTAGACGCTCGTTATAACACACGGATATCGCTAGCGCGTTGCCAACTTTTTGATTTAAAGTTATTATTTCACAATACTTAGAAATTTCACTGCCTCTGTCACCCTGCAAATGGAAACAACAATGCAAACACTGCAATTTAGCGGTAGTATATGTGAGAGTGATGTACAAACGCAGGTGACATTTTTATACGGTCTATCTCATGTATATATAGAATGTAGATTTATTGATGTCTTTATATACTTTTATATAACGCTTAACTTTTTAATAATTTCTTCATTTTGGACAGCGTATTATTTTTGAGGTCGTGTTTACCAACAACTTCGTTATGTAGCTTATAAATGACTTATAGAATGTCTAACTTTATCCATTCTTTATAAATGCCTAAACCAGCATACGTTGGTTAAAGAGTAAGTTAGTAGAACAAAACTTGACTCGGCGTCTCGAGACTAGTTCCTCTCGGCTCTTAGAAGTTCTAGCCCTAATTTCAATTACTTTTGAGTGTATATAAACAGTTACATACAGCATTGAATTGATGTTGAAGAACACTAGGGAAAATTGTACGTATTTGCTAAGATCTTGGTAGCTCGATTGAGAGCATTTGTTCGAATAGCAAAAGTTTGGGGACGGGTCCGGACTAAGATTCCAATAGGATTTGGTCACACATCGATTTTCTTTTTCTATTAAAATCTGGCTTGATATCTTGCATTTAAAAAAAATGTACATACCTCAGTGCGTATTTTTCCAAGTTTTTTTCTCGTCCAAGTTCGTAGGTTGATCCCATCAAAATAAATAGGCCAATATGTAAGATGTTTTGTGAATTATTAAAAATCCAACGCTTCGGCCCTTATAGGATCTACTAATTGAAACATCTGTATATACAGGGAAGGAAAATAAAGGTTCATTTTGCTTTTAAAAAATCTAATACACATTTTTGATAGATCTATAATCTCTAATTAAAAAAACACCAATAAAGCTCGTCAAAGCTTGTTGGGATTTGGCGAACTATGAATAAACATTATGCTCTTTGTTAGAAACCACGTTTAATGCCATAATTTATCGATGGTAACATAGATTGGTCGAAAACTTGAGACACTTAGGCATATCGGACAAGAAGATGTTTCACTGTATTCCGAACGTTGTTTAGCCGATTTCGGCGATTGACCTCCTCTTGAAGTTGGATGCCTAGTTACACTATTCAACCTAGGTATACGTGCAAGTCAACAACTTCAAGTAGCTAGGTCTTAACTGACACTAGGGTAAGGTATCATGGAGTAGGTAGGGAATCTGACATTGTTTAACCCATGTTCACCCACAAACCCAACTAAGAAATTCAAAAGACACAGAAATATATATAACTCCGTGCAAAATTGCCTGCTTTTTTATTAAAACATATCTAAAAAAACCTAGTAATATAGTTACGTTTGTCGTCAAGTGAAGACGATTAATAAGTTTTAATTGATTTTATAGAAGAATTGAAATCGCTTATCTAAGATCTTTGAAGGTCAAGCTAATAAAATTTGCTAACATATTAAAAAATCATATATATATATACTGTGTCATGTTATGTCACCAACGATATTTAACACGATAATTATTAAAGTCACCTTGTCGCTGAGTCGTATCAGGTGATGTTTTATCAATTAGGATACATGATCTGTTTGGCTGAAAAATGTTTGGATTGCACACCCTTGATAACTAATCTATGCACATGTGCGCAATTATAAGACCACAGATTAAGTTTTTAATCATTCTATGCGAGGAATAATAAAGTAAAACAATCATCATGATCATACCAGTCATTAAAAGTCTACTGTTGGATATAGGACGTACCTGTTCGACTTCGCAGGAACGATCATGTCGTCTCTTTGCTATACAAGCTATTGTTCTGTCGTTTCCTTTCTTCTTATCTTAGAAGTCGCTTTGTATGCCTTGGGGACAGCCATGAAAAATCCCTGAGATAACTAGTAAGTAATCCTAACCTAGTATCACTCAAAACGCCTCTGCATTCCAGAAGCTTCTATAGCAAGTCCTGTGCAGTTCAAGCTGTTTGTATGTAGAATGCGCTCCCTCTTGAAGTGAGATCTTTTATATGTATTATATGTATATATGTTTGTTTATTATTATGTATGTATGTACTAAATGCACCTCAAACTTCCACCAGCCTTAACATTATTTCTATTCAAATGTTGCCTGTAAGAAATTGTGTTTAGCGAAAAGGCCGCCTCTTGTGCCTACTATTCCATGTATTTGTGATGTTTTTATATTGTTTTCATTGGTGTACAATAAAGAGTATATTATTATTATTAATATTATAGGCCTCCAAACAAAGGGAGTATATTGCAAATAATTGCCCCAGCTTTCGCGACGGGTAAGCTGCTGCCCATCCTCGCCCTTTACATTTCAGCTGACTTTTTTGCATAGATATCACGCTATCTGTCGGTTCTGGTACCTTAGTCGCACTTGTGAAAGTGTAGGAAAGTTCCTAAATCATTAAAACACAGCAAAAAAAGGAGGATTTTTTTGTACGATGCCTAAAAAAATGTTAAGGGGAATTTTAGTTGCTCATGCTTTGCATGTGTGATGTAATAAAGACGTAATATAAATAAAAAATATTCTTTATTTTTATAATAGAGAATATTTAATTAATTAATGGCTGGTCCGATGGCGCTGATCGTAGTGATCCTGTTTTTGGCGCCTAAGATCAATCAAAGGGTAGGGATTGACCCCACCCACGATAAATATTTTTATGATGTAATTTATGTTTGATCTATGTCTGGGTGTTGAACATATTTATTTAAGTAGTATATTTGTGATTCCTCTGGTATTAAGCTTCTACTTTAAGCGACTTATCACGGAATCAGGTCAATGCGTGAGATGTTGTAGGGATTTATTATTATTAATTAATATATAAATTTAATTAATATATAATTAAAGTTAAATATATGTATAATACTTAATATTATATTTATGCTTCCTCTGTTATCTGATGTCCGTAACACAAGTGCTTTAAGTGACTTATCGCGGAGTCAAGTCGATGTCAGAGATATTGTGTAAATGTATTACTTTTATTCTGATATGCTTATCTTAGTCAGTTATATTTAAATGAGCGAGTGGATGAATAAATTTAGTATACAAATAAAAATAGTACAATAAAAATCGAATTGAACATTGCTTATTGATAACCTTAACATTCCGTGTACGCGCCACCGATAAATACGTGCAGGAGTTTATTTCTAACCGACATCTCACAAGATGGATGTTATCAAATCGTGTCTATATTTATCTTAAAAAATGGCGGTAAGAATGTATGATAAAATGAAACGTATGATACGAATGTATAATAAAACGGTTAGTAGCTATGAATGGTCCAACAAAAATATTTTTTTACTTTTAATGCGTGCGTGGGTTAATGATAGATATATTAAACACCCAGACACAGAACAAATCATATAAATATTTGTCTTGACCGGGGATCGCAACCTAAAACAAAATATTAATTTTATTTACTTACAAGTCTTCATAAAAGTTACCTACTTCTTTCAATTCAGCTTGAAAAACGCTGAAACGAACAGATGTGTTTCCTTAAGTCGCAGTAGCTCAAATGTGTATATCAAGAGCATTTTCTTGGAAAGCAAACGGTTGGCCAGCGGTTTCCATCCGAGAATCCGAGATAATTTCATTTCTTTTTTACTGTAAAACTTGGCTTTAAGCCTAGCATTTGAGGTTACAAAGTAAAAAAAAAGTAAAACCGAAATACCGAATGATCTATGCGACATAGAGTAAAAATGCGTTAAAGTAAGAGCAGTTGTTTTTCTTTTACTTTTACGTAATACGATATTTGGGCCTGGGATATACAACAAGAAAGCATAAAGTTAACGAATAAAAATATACACAGTTATACAACAGGTGCTAAGTTCAAAATAAAATACATACACGAGACGGGCCCGATGGCGCAGGTGGTAGGTAGGTGGTGGTAATCCTAACTTATGCGCCAAGGGTCGTGGCTTCGATCCTCACCTGGGACAAATATATATATGATGATATTTATCTTTGTCCTGTCTCTGGGTGTTAAAAATATGCACCTAATCAATATATTTGTGTTTGTCCTGTGTCTGGGTGTTAAAAATATGCATTTAAGCAATATATTTGTGATTCCTCTGTTGTCTGATGTTCGCAGGTCTCATTTGCTTGCAATGTATGAGATGTTATGGGAATTTATTAGTGACAGTGTTTTAACATCAATTAATTAAGCTATTAATTAGCATAAATAGCTTTATAACTAAATTACGCGAACGGATAAACGTGAAATGAGCTAAAAAATCGCTCCAGCTTCACATGTGTTAAGTGAAGTTAAAAAATGGTTATTCTGGCTTAGATCCAAGAGATAGACATATACCATCGCGGACTTTTCTGTAGACTTTTGTAAGATGAACAATACTATACAACGTTTGTAGGACTCTACAATATTTTATGTGCTCTAAGGGATTTACCACGGAGTCAGGTCTAAATACGAGGTGTTGTGTGTATATTAGAGACAAAATGTGTAAATATCTGACTATACTATCTGGCTTTGGTTAACATTGTGGTTTTGTTTTGTTTATAGGTGTTTAACATTTGTATGTCCGTCGGTATTATATATTTTCTTATACCCCAATACATTTGATATCCATAACACAATTGCTTTAAGCTTCTTATCTCGAAACCAGGTCAATGTATGATTAGTTGTGTGAATTAATTATTTATTTATATATATTACTAATATATTACTGGCTAGGCCGACAAACGTTGAAGTTTTGAAAGACGTTGACGACAAAATACCAATTCGAATTCGATATTCTTACTATAAATATCGAATTCGAATTGGTATGATTTTACTTGTAAAGCAAAATTAAGAGACTTGATGGCGCATTTAGTGTTGTTCCTATTTTGTGTGCCACCTAGGACAAATATTTTTGGGATGATTATTTATTTGTGCTGATTGGGAAACGAACACACGACCTTTCGTGCAGAAGATAGGATCACTACCATTTGCGTTACCGATCTCGTCAGTAAATATACAATAAGTAATAAATAAAGATAGGCCCCATGGCGCATTCGTTGCTATCTTGATTTCCAATGGGCTCGATACCCTTTCAGGACAAATATTTTTATGATGAAAATTTGTGTTTGTCCTGTGTCTGGGTGTTAAGTATGTATTTAAGTATTATATTTGAGATGTCTCCGTTGACTGATGTCCGCAACACAAGTGCGTTATGTGACTTGTCTCAGAGTCATGTTAATCTATGAAATTCTGTATGAATCTATAAATTTATTTACAATTTTAGAAAGTCAAATAATAAATAAACACCAACTTGATACCTTATGAACAATAAACACAACATACAAATGTTTACGTTTTAAAATAGAACTAGTGATGTTAACATTTCGGGCTAAAAGTATTATAAATGATATATTATGCCGAAATAAAAATTAGAACAAACAACAGGTGAACTTGACCGAATCGTGTGTTTTAAAAATAGTATTGACTTGCATCTTCCATTACTCTTTTGTTATTGAACACAATGTTTTTACCAAAGCCACTTAGTTCAATATATAATCGGCACATTCTTATTGTCGACTATTATAAAATTATATGTCAACAGCCACGTTGGTGCATTCACTAGTGAGAGATGAGTCCTCTATCCTGTCTTAATTATATACCTATGTTTGTAATTAAAAAATATTGCGATCATAAATTGAAGTATAAACTATCATACCTTTTAAGTTGGATAAAACGGTAGATAGTATATCACCATCATATCAGCCATTGGAAGTCTACTGCTAAACATAGGCCTCCCCAAGAAATGGGAGGTTTTACACATAATGGCCGCGTTTGACAAATGTAATGCCAATTGCACTGTTAAGCAATCAAAAAATCATTTTAAAATATGGTTTACTATAGACTATTTTAGTTAGTCATAGCTCATGGTAGATTAATATAAACAATTTCGCAATACATGTTAACAGTGTTCTCTTATAATGATATTAAATTCTAGAGAGTAAAGTGTATCATGGAGTACTTACTGTCAGAGTGGAATCGTACCTACATGTACCAGATGTTGTAAAAGGTGGCTATGGTACCGGAACTGACAGATGGTGGTGTATCCATCCGAAACAGCAAAACTCAAATGTAGCCGGGAGAGCGAATAATGTGCAACAATACATTCCCTGACGCAGATTCTTTTCTACAGATGTCTGACAATCTATATAAAAAAAATGCTTCGACAAAATTTGTATACGCTCAAAACTTATAGCGAAGGCACCGAACTCCATAATTCTATTTTTTGTTGTGTTTGTAATTGTCAGGGCCGGGCTTAAACGGGATCATTGGGATATGGAAGTTTGTATTGTAAATATTATATTATTGTTTAACTCAATCTCAAACTCCAAATATTTATTATTGAAGTAGGCCTAATCCAAGCAATTTCGAATCGTTAATAAAATATGAAACAATAATATTTCAGAAATAATTAGAACTAAATTCTATCATACACATAATACCTTAGGACCTTGATTTTCCCACGGGATCATAAGAGTCATCTAACATATCAGCGGTTAGAAATTCAATTGGCGTAAGGTACGTATAGGTAGGTAAATTTTTTTGTATATATTTATTTCTGACTTGTTAAAAGTTTCAAGTAAAAGAGGATTAAATTTTATTAATGTTTGTTAAAAACAGCTTAAGTATAATTAAAAACAGCTTATCAAATTATAAAGTTATAACGAATTAATTGTTTATATTTTCTTTTTATTTCTTCTTGTCCCTTACGTCAATTAAATTTATGACCGTCTTTATGTAAATTAGGCCTACCTTAAACTAGTCTGTCAGCAGTTGATTACACAAACCACCAGAAAGGAGCCTATAAGAAAAACTGGTGGCGTTTAAGGTTCCATCAATACTAAATAGTGGGTGTTATTGTTACCCCTAACGGTTTCGGAGCTAACAATCAATTGTCCTGTAGGTAGTTTTTAGGCTAGAACCTTAGGGAGGTTTTAAAACTTCCAAATTTTCACGTGTAGTTATAAATAAAAACACCTATATTGATTGTGCCATGAGGTACCTACCAGCAAAATAGTACCTGTGACCGCTCCAGGTGTCGTAAGAGGCGACTAAGGTACCAGAACCGACAGATGACGGTATATCCGACGACCGGCAGCAGTATCCTCGTTGCGAAAGCTGCGCCCTGCGATTGCTAACACGCTTGCCCAGCGCGGCAATTATGGGCAAAAACGTCCTTTCTTGGAGAGGCTTATGTCTAAAAGTGGATTTCCAGTGGCTGGTATGATGATAAATGATTGATTGAGTCCAACAATGGACCATGTTTGCGTTTTAAGCGCATGTTTCAAGCAAATATGCGCCTTACCAAAACGGACTTAGGGCTGCAAGTACATAAAGGGTGCGTTACTATAAGTCCGTATTCTATGTCAGTTCATACATTTGTATGAGATTCACGACAGATTTCCTTCTTACATGTGATATTATTTTTGTATCACGGGAAAAGGATGCGAACACATGCAGTGGGGGGAGATTTCCGAAGATTATGTGAAAGAGAAATTTCGTGAATTATTTTTCAATGGCGAGGGATAAGCGGGCTTTCATATCTTATTATTCATGCACATCATGTTTTTTATCCTTTAAGGTATAATATCTGTGTTATGTGACAGACGATTATTTTTCTAAAGAATCGTGTTAGACCTATGGATATGGGTCTAAATCTAGGACAGATAGATGACAGAAGTGATTTTTTAGCTAAAAGAACATCGCGATTTCACCCGCCTAATTCCCGGCCCATTATATGGGTATTCATAGAGATTATGTTAATCGTTGTCAATGTAATTTTCAGCTATGAAAGAATTTCTAAGATCAGTAAAATTGGTTATGAGTTTTTTTGTAAAGTACACGTGTAAAAGAATAATTATCTTTTGTGACGTTTTTGCCATTTTAGTAAGAGTCTAAATTTATTTAAACTTATAATAAAGCCTGTACTCAATAAAGATAGGTATAGCTTTTTGGTGTGAGAATTTTAATCGTAATAAAAAAGTAAAAGGTCGAATAATTTGACAGGCCCGATGGCGCAGATAGATGGTAGTGATTCTATCTTGTGCGCCAGGAGTCGTGGGTTCGATTCCCACAAAATATTTATAGCAAGCGAGCAAATATATATATATAACGATATTTGTGTTATATGTATTTAAGTAGTATATTTGTGATTCCTCTGTTGTCTAGCGTTTGTAACACAAGTATTTTAAACGATTCAGGTAGTCAGGTAATATTACTTTGTAATAGTATTTTGTTTGACGATTTCAAAGTCAACTTTAAATAACAACTTTTAATCCAATTTAATTAAAAATCTAAACTTTAACCTAATTTAGACTAGGGGATTGGCCTATCCTCTTTCATACTACTGAAACTTTAGATACGAACAACACCAGTATACTAACAAAGCACAATGAAGTCTAGGTTAGCCCCAGGGAAAGTTATATTAGTTCTAAGCGGTCCATCCATTTCATAAGCGGGAGACAGTAATGCCAAACATAGGCCAGTAAGGGCAAGACAGGAACTATAAATATATAGGTTAAGCCTGATTGGATTATTAAATGTTTGGCAATCAATAAGGCTTTGTGACCTTCTAGTTTGGGATTCAAGATCGATTTAATTTGATGAATGTTGTACTTATATTTAAAAGTGCTGTGTTTCCGAGGCATTGTTACTTTGCTGCAATTTTTATCGTCTTGAATAGTTAATTTGCAAATAATACATATTAAAATTACATTTACGGTGTTTTGCTGCAAAAACATCGATATATAAATAACAAAATCAATAAATGCAGAGCCTTTGTAAGTAAACTGCGCAGACGGATGAACATAAAATTTAATACACTTAAAGTTGATTGGAGACTAATTTCAAAAAGCTACATTTTTATAAACCACTAGCGACTTGCGCAAGCTTCGCACGGATGCAATGAATTTAAAAAATGGTTATTGTTGGTTATATCTAAGAGACAAACTTATAACAACACGTAGTTTCCTGTTGACTTTTTTAGTTGTATTTATATTTTTTTTATAGCAATGTATTATTAATTCATACACTGCATATTGAGTCATATTCAAAATATATTTTGTTCTAAAAAATAATTTGTTTATGGCATCACATTAAAATCTCATTAATGAGGAAAGATGCATTAGCACACACTGTTTGAATGACAAATTGATATACTATATCATATATAAATAAAGTTAAAGAGTGTTTTTTCGTGTTTAACACGCTAATCACAAGATTAACAAAAAAAATGCTACACTATTCCACCCGGACGAACTCACGGGCACAGCTTGTCATCTGTAAAATAAATGTTAAGCAAATCACAAAAGAGTTGGTACAGAATTTAATGAATTTATAAACGACATTTTTTATGCCAAAGTATAGAGATTTTTCAAGTATTATTTCCCGTAGGAAAAACTTTTTTTTTAATGAACATCGGCGACTTTAAGCGTGTGTTCTTGAGTTCTGCTTATTTTGATCTTTAATGCTGCTTTCGGGGACCTTAATGGCAAATCAGTTATTTTTTTTGAAATTACGTCATGTCACCTTTTAAAGATATAGTTTCCGTCGAATTTTTATATGAGTAAGCAGAGCTCCGCGGCTTCGCCTACGTTAAGTTGTAGAACTTTCATACTAACCTCTCACCCCCCTTTTATCTCCTTAAACAATTATTCGAAATCAAATATTTTACGTTTGTTTCATAAAATTTTAATGAGGAACCTTTATAATGAATTTCATATAATAACTACAAAAACAGCAACTTTGCACTTCCGCTTAACCCGCTTAGGATAAAAAGAACACCTGTGCAAAATTTTAAGTATTTAACATTTCTTTACCCAAAAACCAAAAAAGTGTTAATTTATCAAGCGTTCTGTTCCAAGAATGTGTACGACCACTCTTTGTCTTTTAATGGATTGGGATGATGCTACTCATTGTAATAATAATAAATCAATTCATAAAATATCTCGTATATTATTACCTAACTAATACCAGTAAGTTGCAAAAGAAACAGAGGAGTTAAAAACATAATACGAAATTACATATATTGAACGCCCAGACACAGAACAACCAGAATATCATCACACAAATATTTGTCCTGGTTAGGAATCGAACCCAAGACCTTTGGCGCACAAGATAAGACTACTTCCTTCTGAGCTATCGGGCCAGTCATGATGTGTTAATAGTCAAAGAGTTTTATCTTTCGTTTAATATAGGTCTCATTTAAATTCATATTCAAACTAATTTGTTGCTTGTCACATTACATGAGCATAGTGGACAAAATAAAATATAAAATAGAGTTTCATGTGACATTCATTTCATTGTAGGATATTTTATTATTTATTATTGCAGAGTAGAATAGGCCCTCCCTCTGTGCCAAGTGTCGTAAGAGGCGACTTTGGTACCAGAACAGACAATTGCGGTATATCCATCCACAACAGTTTAGCTCAAATATGGCGGGGATTGGCAGCAGTGTCCCTTTCACGAAAACTGCGCTCTACAATTGCCAACACGCTTGCCAAGCGTGGCAATTATGGACAAAATTTCCCATTTCTCGGGGATGTCTATGCCCAGCACTGAACATCCAATGGCTGACATAATTACATTTTTTAACGTACCTACGTAGGCATAAAAACTCCTTCATAAAAGCTTTGTGCGTCTAGATGCCCTATATATAAAAACACACGCGGCGTCAAAACGAAGGTTCGTCCTGGAAAAATTATACAAACCAAATTATCCGGCACCTTTCTTCGTAAATATTCTGATAACCTCAAACTTTGGCCTCAGAATCATACTCATTGAAAGGTCGCTTACGAATAACATTAAGAAGTTTTATCTGCGATTAAACTTGCCATTAAACGTCAAAAGACAATGTAAAAACTTTTGTTTTACGTACGCGCACTTAATCTATAATATATATTGTAAATTTCAAAACTATGTACCTTGTCATAGTTTAGCTAAAAATAATAAAATATCAACACATCTCATACATTGAAATGACTCTGAAATAAGTCACTATAACTAAATACATATTTAACATCTAAAAATAGAAAAAACATTCATAATTGAATGCTTAACTTCGGTGGAGATTGAATTTGCTACCATTTGCACCAACAGGCCCGTCAAATGTTACTGAAATTGTCGCTTTCCAATAATTGTATACAATTTAAAAATCGGTTTAGTAGTTTTTTATTAATATATTTTAATTTACTTTTTCTATATAGTATTTATTGCCTATGTTAATCTGTAAAAGTATTGATTTTTAATGGTGAGAGTTTGTTCAAGTACATATATATACATACATACAAATATATATATACAATATTCATACATACATATATATATATATATAACTACTTGTACTAATACAGATATTCGAATGGATAAATTTTTATGGATGGGTGCGTAAAAGTTAGTTAATCTCTTACGCTAGAATGGGAATACGGATCTGTATGGAAATAGACACAGAAATTGATAATAGTGTATTACACACGAGCTACTTTTATAACTCTGAGAAGTTAAGGATAGTATATGTGCTTTATTTCACAGATTCACAAGAGATTTTCAATTGTTTAAAGATCAGAAATGGTAATGGTTACTTTATGCCAAAATTATTATTGAAATGTCTATTTGCCGTGCCATGAAAATCCATTAACAATCTATTCGAGGATCAGATCTTATTTATGAAACCTGACAGAGAAAAAAAGATTACTATCCGAATGAAGTTGCGGTTGTGAATCTATCATTATAAAAGCACTAGAGACGTTACATTAATACAGATAAAAAAAAAATAATCATTAAGAAATCGGGATAGAGAACAAACACATCTTATTGATCGTCTGTCTACTTTCTCTGCTCCTCGAAGCCTTGCAAGATTTTCCACGGCTTTTATTAAGTTCAGTTTGGAGCCATATTTCTTAGAACTGTAAATTTAAAAAAGTATCAATTCTCATATTGACTGTATCATAAAAGGGACTTCGCGCTGTTAGACTTTATGCTTAGACCAATTAAGACCTTTCTTTAAATGGGTCGAAACTAAGATAGTCCTTTATAACTCCCTTGTTCGCAATAACTGGAATAAGCTATTACGGTGTAGAGACCTCATTTTGCTAGACATTCATTTATGTTAAAAGAAATAGAAAAAAAGTTTGAGCATAATCTTGCTTATGTAACGGACCCAGCGAAAAATTTACCATCTTCATCATCAATTACTCCAGAATGCCGTAGAGAACTTTAGGATCTAATTTTACATGAACTATTAACCAACAAAATATGCCAGTTAATAATGCCAGTGACCAATGTACCCCGAAAATACCTTATAAAACCTTTTCATATACCGATTCCAGATCTACACGTAGTTCTAGCTCACCAATCGTCAACATTTGCAGGGTGTAAAATAATTTAAACGACGTTATTGATGAGCATTGCCATAAAGCGTATTAGATAAAACAGATATTTAATGGAAATACGTAATTATATTAAATATTTCATTAAGTATACTGCAGGACTAGTACGTATTTTTTTACATAAGGTATATAAGGCAACTTTAACTGTAATTCTAATTTTATATTATTGTAACTTCATAAAACTTTTGCATATTTAGTAGCAAAGTAACTCTAAATATAATATTATACATGTGGTGTTTGCCTTTAAAAAATGTACATTTAACAAGGTTCTATAAAAATTATAGTTAATTTGTAACAGTGTTACAATGTTAGGAACCTTTAATGAATTAAAATATATATACAGATCAAATACCACCGGTTTATAAATACGTATTAACACTGATACGTATAATAACTGATTAGCCGTGAAGTAGAGGCAGAGTAAAATAGTACCTCCCTCTGTACCAGACTAAGGTACCAGAACCGACAGGTGGCGGTATATCCATGCAAAAAAATCAGCTTAAATGTAGAGGGCGGAGATAGGCAGCAGCGTCCCCGTCGCGAAAGCTGCGCTCTGCGATTGCCAACACGCTTGCCCAGTGCGGCAATTATGGGTAACATACCCCTTTTCTTAGGGTATGTTGGGTAAACAGTGGACTTTTAATGGTTGGTATGTTGTTGAAGATTAATACTGATTTGTTACTTATGTTATGGGCAACATAAAACGAAACTATAACAACTATAGACAAATATTGTTTATGTTAATTCGGCAATCGAACCTTAAGTCTTAATTGGCGCTCTTGGTTATGTTATTAGGAAAATGTGGTGTAGCTGAGACTTTTGCAAGTGATATTTCTTTAGGAAATATTTCAACTCTTTAAAGTGTAGTCTAAAATTTAGGATGATGCAGGCCTTCATTACCTATAACAAAGAACTGAATTTTAAAGTTCTGTTACAATTAAGTCTTTGGAATTGGCATTAAAATTTGTCTCTCTTTATTGCTGCAAATTTTGATGTCACATTTTCGTCAAAATCACCGGACATTTTTACATACGTGGTCTATTATAACAAAAGAGAGAATAATATATGCCAGGCCCTTAAAAGGTAATGACCGAAAATGGCGGCATATGCCGCGGGGACACCGGTGTATTTAGCATTAATTAATTATATTAAGCTAATGACATTCAGCCTTACTAAACGGTCCACACTCATGCATGCCCACACAATTGCCGAGGTCATTTCAGTGCAAAGGAAATTTAATATATGTAATCAAATTTTGAGGCAAAATATTTAGTGAGTCGGTGTATTGTAGCACTCATTTAATTTTGCTACCAACACATTGTTAGCGCGAAATTATGTTACTGAATTATATGATGTTTGACTTTATTTGGCGGCTTTAAAGTTAAATACTAAGAATGTCTTATCAATATGAATGTGAACCGGAACAAATGTTTTCTTACCTTTGTTAAGGTTGTAAAGGTTTTCTTCCTCATCTAATTTTATTTAGTAATTTATTAAACTTTATTGCACAAAATGTACAAATGATGATGGCGGACTTAATGCCATTTGGCATTATCCACCAGTCAACCATTACATGAAACAGAAAAAAAAGAAATGGAGCCGAGAATATATATACAAAATGGAACAGATAATATATATATATATATACGTTACATACATATTTGTATAAATTAACGCATGGCCTGAATTATTAGTGTTAAAAACTTGAAATTTTGTTTAGGGATTCCTTTTATAACGCAAGAGAGCTCTTTTTTAATTTTGAAAATTCATCCCTTAGAGGGTTAATGTGGAGTTGCAACATTAGTATGAATTTCAATCTAATAACTTCAGAAACAATGCTATTTCTGAAGTAATTTAATTCAGTATCAGGTTCTTTATTGAAAGTTATGAAACAAATCGTATAATATGTTTTTTTCGAAACTCAGCTCTTAAGTGAATAAAAGGGTGTGTAAAATTTTAATGTCCTAAACGCGGATGAAAGTTAACGCGGGCGCTGCTAGAGTAGTATAAGATTTGAAAAGATAACTTGGAAGAATTTCCTTTTCAATTTGATCATCAATATCACCACAACTGTTGTGCGTAGGCCTCCCCAAGATACTCATATTTCAAATGGGATCGGTTTGTATGCGGTCTGCGTCCATTACGTATACTTTGTGGATGGATGGATGGACGCTGCACTTACTGGTGCTTCTTTCTAGGACTTTACGGCTCTATTAGCCATCAATTCTAGCATCAATAAGATCCCTGCATATTATATAATAAGATAAATATTTAAAATGTGTCTGTCAAATCATTAAATAAACTTTGATAAATTTGGAATAGGCTTGAAGCCCAGAAATGGACAAAGGCTATATTCATTCAATAGTTTCCATGGGACCCAATGTTAAATGGAGTCAATGTGGACAGTGGGGGGGAGGTAGAAAACACGTGAAAATAATAAAATATTATCTGGGAAAATTTTAAAAACCAAAAAAAATTATATACTCATAAAAAATGTATTTTTTTCATTTTTGACCAGGTCGAAACTTGGCATACAGTGCGCGCGATGTTAAGCTTTACCGCAGCCTATAGTGGATAGTAGTGGCTTGTAATATCACAAGCGCGTTGCCAACCTTATGATTTGGAGATATTTTGCCACACAAATGACGAGGCATTTCACTGACTGCTATTAAGCGATAGAAATAGGTGAGATTAAGGTACTAATGCAGACGACCTTTGCATAAGGTCTACTTCATGTAGCTCAGTAATTCTTATACACGCATTAAAAAAAAATATACAGGCAGTCTTTTAACGACAATGTTATTCGACGTGTTTATGTACTTCAATACGATTCTAGTTCCTGCGACGAATATATATTTCAGTACTAAAAGTACAACGTAGGGAGCTTTATGTTGGTCAACAAAGAAGTTCTTAATATTCAGGCTTATTTAAATAATGCAACACTAAACCAGCCAACTTCGTGAAACTGGTTTCTACTTTCGTAATAACATTGAAGTTTTACTGGCAACACCGGCCTTTTAAGTTATTTTTATTTACCCGATGTAACTTTGATTCCCTCGTGTCTAGTATGTGAATAGTGTTCGGCCTGTAACAGAATTTTTGGATACCAAGTCACGATTTGTGTTGTTCATGTACAATTTTCGGAGCGGTTTTTGATTTACAGGAAATATAGAAAAGCCGTGGGGTACCGGCAAAGCAGAACAGTGCAACGTTATCTGGTACAGACCAGGCCTCTTAAGGCCGAAGATAGGTCGTAAGGTACCGAAATCAATAGATGGCGGTAAATCCATCTGAAATAATATAGCTCAAATCGGGCGGGGCGGGGATAGGCAGCAGCACCACCTTCGCAAAAGCTACGCTCTGCAATTACCAAGACGCTTGCTCAGCGCGGCATTTATGGGTAAAATACCCCCTTTCTTGGGGAAGCCTATGTCCAACAGTGACTGATATGATGATAATATTAAATTATAGAATTTTAAAGTCTAACAGTAACAGAATCAGTTCTATATTTTGGTTCGCTTAGTTTCCTGTATAATTATGTTTTAAAGATCACATTTGTATTATACATGCCCACATCACGACGTTCAAACACAATCTAGTCTAGTCTAGTCTGACTAGAACCTCAGGATCGCGCTGGACGCTTACAAACGGTTTTATTTGAAAACACTTAAGGAGGCATGTGTTCAGTAGTGTATTTCCTACGGTCAATATATTGATTACGTCTTAATTCTCTTTGATATGAGGTGCTACACTAGTAACGACAAGGCTACTTTTTTTGTCTAATTTTAATATTACATTCGCTCATCCATCAAACCAGAACATAAAAAGGAGCAATGTCACTTGGCGGTAGAAATAAGTGAAAGTGAGCACTGACAACCATTAAAACTATCAAAAATATTTGTTTTTTTTAATCATCCTTTAAAGAAAAAAACATTCGGGTGCAAATTCTGTAGTAGAAAGTTACAGAATTTGATGCTTATATATAATAAAATTCCAACTTCCGTTAAAATTTTAAGTAATATATTTAAACGTAAATTAGAAGAATACCTCCTCAAAAAATCTTACTTCACTTCAAGGAAATTCGGAAGAAAATTAAATAACTCACGGAATACTCATATAGGTCAAATGTATGTGTAATTACTAATTTAAATTGCAATTATTAGTTTTAAGTAAGTTACTGCGGCACCCTGACAGAGTTATGTACTCCACTATTATTACATTGTAGCACGTTTAAAATATAAAACTAGGTTACTCTAACCTGACCGATCTCTAAGCGAACTGTAAGCTTGTTCGTTGACTTTATAATAAAAAGAAAAATACTGCTATGTAAACCCCATAATGTTGTTATGCCTAAAGTATCATACCAGATATCTTTATAAACTCCATGATTGCAAAACTGTGTGTTTGTTATGTTTTTAGAACCGATTTCGATGAAAGGCAAAGATGTGATAATTTGAATCCATAGAAAGTTACTGCGCGAGAAACCGATGGTGTTGATGGTTATGATCCTATCTTTTACACCAAAAGTCGTGAATTCGTGGTTTGTCCGAAAAAAAAACACCTAGGACAAATATATAAAATATGAATATATTTTTTATTTTTTTAGTTTGATTGTTAAAACGGTATTTGGTTATAATATATATGATTCCTTTATGTATGATGTTCATAATACAAGCTCCTTAAATGACTTATCTCGGAGTAAGGTTAATGTTTAAGATGTTCTATGAATTTTATTTCGCTAAATAGATTTCAGCCTGCCTATCTCGCATACTAAACCATCAGGCAATAAACACAACCAATAAGTTAAAAATAAACGCACGTGTGTCTCCTCTTTTAAGAGTTTGTTATTTTAACTGTAATGTTTACAGCGATACGGATTTCGAAGCTGATTTTTTAAATATAACATTTATATCAACAGCACTTCCTCTTTGCCCTTCAAAACCGATGTGTTTATAAGACTCGCCGAAGTTTATACAAACGTGGAAGGTTGTTATTTAAACTATGGCAATACTCTCTCTGTCTTAGATGAAGATTATTTAAGTACTTCTCTTGACTATAATTCGGGATTACAGTTTATTATTTAGGTAGCGTAAAATTGTTACAGATAGACTGAATTTATTAACTAATGTACAAATAAACAGACATAAACAATAATTGATTACACAAATAAACATTGACGGGTCCGATGGCGCAGATGTTAGCGATCCTATCTTGACCAACAAAGGTCGTGGGTTCGATCCCCATCCAGTACTTTTATTATTATGATCATGATCATTTGTTCTTTGATTGTTAAATATATGCCGTCCGTAATATATAATATGTATATCTGTAATTAGTGCATTAAGCGACTGATCATGGATTCAGGATAATATTCGAGATGTGGGAATTTATTACTTAAATACATATTTAACAACCAGAATACACAAAAATTGAATCCTTAGCGCATAGAAGAGGAATAATACCGCATGCGCTATCGGAAATTACTCATTGTTTTATCTATATTTATATAAAAGAGAAGCTAAACCTAAACTATAAAGGTTAGAAACTTATTTATTACACAGTTTTCTTTAAAAACGTACTAAGAAAGAATTTTTAAAATACACCCCCTAAGGCAAAATTTGTATGTTTTAAAATTATTTAAGATATACATTGAAAGTTATGAAACATATGTAAAATATTTTATCAAAAATCATCTGTAGCATGAAAGTTTTCTGATATTCAAAGTTATTTCAATAAAGTGTTATATTTGGGTTCTAAGTTTCTAATTATGATTTTTGACGATATCCCTTGAATTTAAATAATCGAACATTCATTGGCAGATAACTATTTTTATAAGGAATATATAACCAATTTCTTTTATTACTCTCATGGGAACCGAAACTATGCGGGTTGAACCGCGGGGTGCTGTTTGTTGTTGAGCGTATATACAAGGACTAATGCGAGTAAGGGAAGCAAGAGGGTATGCCAAGATCGTAGCAATTGGAGATCCATAGCCCCTGCCCACCCCAATGGTACACAGGCGTGATGTATATATTTATGTTCTATTTATTATATTTATTTTATTAGTAAGATAGAAAACATTGTATGTGAAGAGAATATCTTATATATATAAAAGATATAGTGTATCAAATGACTTATAGAAAAGTGACATTCCTGTGACCCGCTGCCAAACTTAGTGTCTTTGTTAGACAAGGCAGGTGGGCCTTTGCGTCGCCGTATTTGATATTCAGGTGAAGCCTGCGTGTTCAGATGATATATGATAAATAAGGAATACCTACGCAACATTTATCCTTTCGCTGTTGTAACACATATTTTTTGAATTTTCGGATAGCTCGTACGTGAAAAACATACTTGTGTAATAATATATCTATTAACATATACATTATTTGACGGGCCCGACGGTGCAGATGGTAGTAATCCTATCTTATATGCGAAGGATCGTGGGATCCCCACCCAGGATTTTTTTTATATAATAATATTTGTGTTTGTTCTGTGTCTGGGTATTAAAAATATGTATTTAAGTATTATATTTATTATTCCTCTTTTGTCTGATGCCCGTAACATAAGTGCTTTAAGCGACTTACTACGGAGTCAGGTCAATGTAAGAGATGTGTGAATTTACCTACCTATTTAAATTTTTATATCCTAATGGTAACTTTACCTGATTCCGGGACTAATAAGTTAAAGCACTTATGTTATGGATATCAGACAACACTAAAATTTAACATTTAAAATAACGATATTTCCTTTAATACCATAAGTCTGATTTAGTTACTAACATTTAGTTAGTACAGCCGAGAGGTACCGGCATAGTAGAGTAGTACTTTTCCCTGTACCAGGTGTCGTCAGAGGCGATTAAGACTTTCGATCGTCGTTATGATGCTAAAGATATCAACCTTGATGCTTAATAAATTAAAGAAGTGCGTTAATAATGTTAAAGCCTGCTATTATATTAAAATCATATATATATATTTTTTTTTTTAACTTTATTGCACAAAATGTTACAAAATGTACAAATGGCGGACTTAATGCCAGATGGCATTATCTCCCAGTCAACCATTACACAAAACAGAATTAATAAAAACAATATATATACAAAATAGATAAACGTGGCATACATATTTGTATGAATAAACGCAATAGATGCATATGACATACATATATATATATCATATTTATATCTATCTATATATATATATATATATAAAATAACGTACATCAGAAATAGGGTTATAAATTTAGAGAAGCAGCATTAGTAAATAAAGTACGGAGACAGCGTTTCGGGATAAATTTGTTTGGGGATTGCTTAATATTCAACGGAAGCTCATTTCAGAGTCGTAAAGCTGTCACTGTAAAAGAATTTGTCAAAAAACTAGAGTGATGAGAAGGAGTTATTAGTAGTTACTAGAGTGAAGAGCAAGAGAGTATTAGAAGAACGGAGATTACGTTCGTGAGAGAAAGTTAGGAATTGGAATCTGTCCTTTAAGTAAACTGGTGCGTACGGATCAAAAAGTATTAAAAATAGTATGGTTAGAACTCGAATTTTGCATGTTCACGAATAAGAAGCCAGCCGAGAAGAGAACGGTAATGGGAAATATGATCGTATTTACGCAAACCGAAAATTAAGGAGTTCTTGAGAGATATTAGTGCAGCACACGTCACCATAGTCAATCATGGGTTAAACCAAGGATTGAATAAGAAAGGTTTTGGTTATAGTTGGAAGAAAATGTTTTAATCGATAGAGAGCACGAAGCGTTCCAGTAACCTTACTGCTGAGTTCATTAACATGTGTATCCCAGGTTAAGGAAGGCGATAAATAGGCCAAGATATAGATATATATATATATATATATATATATATATATAAGTAAAAGTATAAGTTCCCCTGAAATATAGACCCATGTACAGCCGTAACCGCTAATTGTACTTTTATAAATGTGGAAATTGGACAGTTTTTTTAATTCAAAAGTTGCAAGTTTGTATGAAATTGGATTTCACCCCCTGATTATTATAAAATATTTAATTAAAAAATAAATAATATTACCAAACCTGTCCGAATTTTCTGCACATACTATTTTAGTTTGTATTTGTGTTAAAGCAACGTGAAATGGCGACGCGGGCCGCTTGTCAATGATAGAACTGCTTCAAACATTAGCTTAAATACAATGGTTTGATAGCGCCAATACCGGTAAGGGTTATATTAGCGCAAAACCTTTATCACAGTCAGTTTTTTCTGTAAGTTCCTTTTAGGTTATCAAATGAACCTACTTTTGCCACACATCTGACGCCAGCAGACTAGTTTTAAGATAGGTCTGGTTAAATAACGTATATTCTAAGTGACCCTTATGGTCCCTCAGGTCATCAGTATTATAAATATTAATTCAATCATCTTCTTCTTGGGAATATTGATAATTTTATTTTTATTTTATTGGCCATTGAAAAGTGCTCGTTATAGGCATACTTGAATTAAGTATCTTTGAGTTTAAATATTAATAGGAATAATGTTTTATGTATGTATGGATGTATAAACGAAGTTATTGCTATTTATTGGAACAGTAAAATTTTATATATATAAACTTGGACTTCACATCAGCGTATTATTCGATTGAATACTGAATATGCAGTGGACCCATGCTTCCCGGTAGATATCGCATTTATAAGCTTCCAGGATCAAACGCAGGGAAACGATCTTATCCTTTTATATGTTACACAATGAAAATTACTTCAGTAGATTTGCCTAACCGAAAGCCCCATTCATAATAATCTTTGATCGAAATGTAATTTAGCTGTCGTTAGCTGAAAATCTATTTATCAGGATTTCATGGTTTTTTACTTCTGCGTATATATATATATAATACCTCTGTAGAGTTAAAAAAAACTATAACTAAAGCTCATTAAGTGTTAATGATTGAAGTAAAAGAATATTTAATCAATATACATACGAACTATATATTGGAAATCTGAAAGGATTTCTTTATTAATTTACATATCCTTGCTTTTTTTATTATGAATATAAACGTGAATATTTAATTCCATATATTTTCATTCCACATGTAGTTGAGGCGATGAGAGAGGAAAAAATATATCCGAGTACAAAATTATAGTAAAAAAATAGAGATAGAAAAGAGCGTGAAATCATAAAACTTAATTCATGAATATTGCAGTGGAAAGTCTCGATATTTCTAAGAAAGACATTTGATTAAATTAAAAGTCGAACTTATACACTGGTCGTATGCATTAGGGTCTTACTCTCACCTTTTCTACTGCTAAATAGCAGTGTTCATATTTAAGTATTTCGGTTTGGAGGGTGAGAGAATCATTGACATTATTGGGTGTTGTGACATAATATCTTCACAAGTCACAAGGTGCTACACGCTGGTGATATCGTAATGATATCCTTATGATATTACGAGTGTCTATAACTATGACGAGCCTGATGGCGGAGATAGTAACGGTCCTTTCTTGCGCGCTAAAGGCTTTCGGTTGTTGGGGGAATATTATGCGTCCTATTAGTATTAGCGATCGCTCAGTGGTTGTTAATATCAATAATTATATTATGTTTGTTTATTTGACTTCTTGCACATCCTCAATGTATATATATTATACATAGCGGACTTAATGTCTAGTGGCATTATCTACCAGTGAACTATCGGGCATAACATAAACTAGATAAGGCTGTACAATCCACATACATTTTAAACAAATAATGACAATTACTATATTATTAAGTAATAAATCGGAACTAAATTACACACATGAATGGGGCCGACGGGCTCGATGGTGCAGATGGTAGTGATCCTGTCTTGTGCGCCAAAGGTCGTGAGTTCGATCCGCTGTCAGGACAAATATTTATATGATGATATTTATGTTTCTTCTGCGTCGGGGTGTTAAATATGTGTATTTAAGTAGAATATATGTGATTCATCTGTTATTTGATGCCTGTAATACATGTACTTTAAGCGACTTATCACGGAGTCAGGTCAAGGTATGAGATGTGTGGGATATAATTGAATCAATTTATAACTACTGTATCGCTTCCTATCCTATCCCGCATACTATATATTTGTTTGCTGGCCGGGTCTAATAAAAAATAGGCTTACTGAGATAGAAAGGAGCTTCACTAGACGTATTAGTGAAGCTAAGTAAAGTGACTGGATAAGAAATAGTGTGATAAAAAAAGGTCGGCAACGCGTGAATGATGCTGATGTTGTAAACGTCCATAGACTGCGGAACCGCCTACCATCAAGCAGGCGCATGACTGTTTGCTACTTTTGACGTATAAAAAAGAGTTATGTGTAAAAGATGACGTTATCGCTTAGACGGAAAGAGGATTGTCATGGTTACGTAATGCAATGATAGCGGAATTACAAAAGTGGGCGAAAGTTAATGGTTCAGTTAGTAAAAGATACACGCTGACCAAATTAAATCCTAACAAAGGTCCAAACTGACGTCTTCTTAATCAACGCTAGAGTATAGGAAGATTAATGCGTGTGAAGGTAACAAAGGAAGTTTGTCCTGCTAAGTCCTGAGGAAAATAAATTAAAGGAACCCTTTTATCGGACCCCTATTCGTCAAGCATGTTTATATATTTAGTATATATAAACATGCTTTTTGAGTTAAAAATATCTAAAGGTAGGTGACACCTACCATGCGTAATTCATTCTCGAGAAACATTTAACACATTTTAATTTTTTATGCAAACGCAAAATATCTATAGCAAATATCTTAGGCACTTTGAAATCTATAAAACAAACATTTTTTATACGCATAATTTTACAAATTACGTTTGTACTCAAATTACCAATGACCTTAATGGCCTTATAAATATCGTTAAGAGTCATTTGAACAAGTAGGTCATCGAATGGCCTACTTTACGCAATCAGCATCAGACAGGTCTTTGATTTAGCTAAAACTTAAAAAACCATTATTGACAAAGATAGATAAATTTTTCCTTATGGCAATCGTTCTCATGAGTGACATTTCGTTTACTTTTAGTTTCTAAATACGTCACACATTCTGATATAACATCTATTACTTCTGAGAAAGATGGCTGTAATGTAGTCGAAACGTTGACATAAAATATAAAAAACAGTGTTTAAAATCCGTTAATAAGTAATTTTATTAAAGATAAAATCGTTACTTTTATGATAATGGGCCCGATGGTGCACGTGGTAGTGGTCTTATCTTGTGCGCCAGGAGTCGTTGGTTCGATTCCCATCCAAAGCTCATATGAGCTTTGGATGGGAATCGAACCAACGTTTATAAATATTTATATGATGATATTTGTGGTTGTTTTGTGTCTGGTTTTTAAATATAATATGTATTTAAGTAATATATTTATGATTTCTCTATTGTCTGGCGTCTGTAACACAAGTACTTAAGAGTCAGGTCCAATATATGAGATGTCGTGGGAATTTATAATTATTATTACTTCAAACTTTTTCGAATTTTTCCAATCATTATTATGGAAACAGAAACTATTAAAATTTTGCGTCTTACAAAACAGCTGTTTATATTTCCCATTTCGTCAGTAACCATTAATAATCTGGAATCTCGTACGCATTCTACGTGTTTTGCCCAAAATATTATAAATATAGTATGATTTATTTCGCAACACCTGTTGGGCATCAATAAATACCTTGAATCGTTTGTTTGGATATTTCTTATTTCGGGAGAAGGTAGTTATAAAAACCAAACTAAATACAACGGAATCAAGGACTAATGCATCGAAAACCGGTTACTTGTTTAATTTTTATTTATCAGAAAACGTATGACTGACATTGTAATTGCTATATGTATTGTTTGCCGTAATTGTAGATTTTCGAAATATCATCTGACACCGTTACGATTTTACCAAATTACTTATGTCAAACAGAATATTAAATATATATAAATATAGCTTTTTGCCTTTGACAGGAGACTTTTGAACTTTACTCGAACGTGTGTAGGTGAGATTTGGCTAGAGTTGTGACTATGCGAAACGCAGCGTAATTTAGTTTAAAAAAAATGACCACGTAAAACTAAAACGAAAATAAAGATTTCTAGAAAATTAAATTCGATCTAAAAATATATATTTGAACTTTTATAAATCTTAAGAGAACATAGGTATTTAATCTCAACTTGGTAGATATTTTTAGCCGTGTGGTATTAGCCGCGTGGAGTAGAACAGTACCTCCTGTATCAGACGTTGTAAGAGGCGGTTAAGATACCGAAACCGATAGTTAGCGGTATATCCATGCGACGCATACCCATCATTAAGCTACGCTCTGCAATTGCCACCATGCTTGCCTAATGCAGCAATTATGGGCATATTCCTCCTTGTCCAGCCGTAGACGTTTTAAAACTACTATGAAAATAATGATAATATTGAATTAATACAATGCAATATTAAAATATGTAGGAGTCACTCGCGATTTTCTAGCTGGACATATCTTTAGAAATTATATCTATTTCTTAAATAAAGTCCCAATCCGCTACTTTTTTTTCGGATACATTAAATGAAATTTGTATTCTGTTTTTTTTCCGATTCCGTTTTTGATATCAATAAACTAACGTGATTTATTTATACATCTTTTTAATATTACTTCTTATTACTACTGCTTCTCGTTTTATTTCCTTGAATACAAAATACTGTATCTAAACCTATTGGTCGTAAGTCTAATACTGTTGTTTGTGATACCCGTTAGTTTTGTATTGAACATGAATGTCGGACAACGGAATGCAATGTACTGTTTAACCGTATCTAAGCCAGGATAGTTTTAGATTTCTGGTCTATTATTTCCATGAACCAACGGAGTGTTACTTGTAGCCGTTGTTTGATAGTTTTGAACAGTACAAGATGCTGAGAAGAAGATATCAATTCTCCTTTGTCTACTGTTTTGGACTTGTCAGATTAATTACAAGCGTATAAGATTGTTGATTTGGAAGTTTACGTACGCTTGAGATAAGAAACCAAAAGTACAGATTGTTTTTGAAGATTTTAGTAATTTTAAACATATTTCAGCTACTAATTTCACAAAGATGTCAAGCTTTTATTCTGTTTTTGCTTCATAAGTTCACGATGACTTGGTCTTATAATAAATACAGCGTTTAAGTTATTACAAAGCTTATGTAAAAACTTTGGAATTTATGTTTTCGGTAAGTGCATGGACATTGTTAAATATATTCATCCTTTAAAACATGTTAACACAGCGATTACAAAAGTTTTATATAATTTAAATATAACGAAGTTAGCAAACAAGCATACATTGGTCTACGAAGTGTTTTGTGATTGCAACCTACTAACGATCGTACATAAATATCACTACTAGCGTGTAACATACAATTACTTTCACATACAATTTACCTAGGAATTTGCCACTGTCTCTCTCGCCCTTCAAATCATAAACAGCAATGCGAACACTGTTATTTGGCGGAGTGGTAGAAAATGGTGGATATAGGATACCTTTGTAGATACAGTATGCAGACGACCTTCCGAAGACTTTTTCAAGAGGTAGACCTAATACAGAGGTCGTCTGCATTGGTACCTTTTTCTCACCTATTCCACCGCCAAATAGCTGTGTTCCGTTTCAAAGGGTGAGAGAGGCAGTGACATTAATGACTAATGTGACATAATATCTTTAAGTAACAAGATTGGCAGCACGCTAGCGATATCTTTGTGGTACTACGAGCGTCTATAGGCTGCGGTAACGCTTACTATCACGCGAACTATATGCTAGTTCGTCGATCTGGTCTAAAAATGATAAAAAAATTATGATATTAGACAATGGAAGCGGTTTATATAATGCTCTGAAATACAAAGTTTTCTATAAAATGCTAATAGTGTAAAGGTATTAGGATATGAAATTTTATCCAAATATACCTTAATAGTATGTATGACCTTAGTAGTTAATGGTACTGTTAATCTTAAAGGTAGTTACCGTAGAGTAGAATAGTACCTCCCACTGCATTAGATGTCGTCAGAGGCGACTAAGGTACCAGAACCAACATATGGTGGTATATCCATCCGAAACAGGGCGGATCAAATGCACAGGGCGGGAATGAGCAGCAGCCTGAAAGCTGTGCTTAGCGATTGCCAACACGCTTGCCCAGCGTGGCAATTATGGACAAAACACCTCTTTTCTTGAAGAGGCCTAGCTATGTCTCACAGTGGACTTTCTTAAGGCTGGTATAATGATGATGATGAAACATTAATAATTTTACCTTAACTTGCCAACAGGTTAATGGCTATACAATCTTAAAAATAAATGTAATACATGTACATATCTATTTTTTATACTTCTTTTCTATGCACGTCACTTTAGGCTGTTTCTCCAATCAAAATTAGTGATTACTTTAATTGAGTATGGAAATATAATGCTGCACTAAAATACACCGTTAATAATAATTATAAAATATTGTTGTAAATAATAAATGTAATTAATGCTTTTAAGTTAAGTAAATGTGAACTTCTAAAATTCAAATCGAGTCCAACAATGATGCAAGATGAAAAATAATTACAGTCAATCCAAACATATTAAGATAAACAAATATAATGTAATTTCTATGACATAAATATCATATTAATTAAGCTATCATTAAAATAACCTTAATTAAAAACTGGGCTTTCAAATAAAAAAAACAAGCAAAAGAAACTGGTAGTTCTTAAACGAGTTCTTATTTTAATATGAAGTTTAACCAAAAAAAACATCAGTATATTTTGATGCGTGGGTGACCGTCCTACGCACTGGCAATCACAGCGTAGGTCGTCTACTCCAGGTCGGCAGACGGTGTGGGCCGCAGAATCACACTGGATTCAGATCACATACAACGACCTGCTTGAGGTTATGTTTAACATAGGCATTGAGCATTGGACATCCTGCGGTTGATATATTAATTACATAAGAGCTTCTTTATCCAATACCCTTAAATTATTTTCACGTACTCCAATTTAGGTTTTCTCACAAGTCTTTAACAGGCAGACTGTTTGTTTGTCGACTGGTCTGATAAATATAAATATATATCTGTATTTTGTGACTTTAAACAGCTATATTTGGTGTAAGTGGTATAAGTGGATCTTTTGTATATCTAATTATAAAAATTGCTTGTCAGTTTGTATTGCTAGCGTATAGTAAGGACGTTAGCTGTCGGCATCGCTTCTCCCTCATAGTTTCGCCTCCAGTTTATAGTTAAGCGTAGTTTGAATATATCCGACAGCATCTGTTCGGTCACAGAATTAATGAACAGATAGCTCTGTTTCATAATACGTATATTCCTAATGTCAGGAGATATATATATAATCTCATTTATTTCATAAATGTAAATGTTAGTAGATATGGGGTACGGGCGGAGTAGAATTATAACCTCCCTATGTACCAGCTGTTGTAATAGGCGACTTAGGTACTAGAATCAAAATGAAAAATTCATCCATCTAATCTTAATACTACAGGGTAGGGATGGGCAGCAGCATCCTCGTCGCGAAGTTGCGGTTTGCGATTGCCAACAGGCTTTGTCAACGCGGCAATTATAGCTAAAAATCCTCCTGTCTTGGGGAAGCCTTTCTTCAACAGTGGACTTTTTCAGGCTGGTATGATGCGGATGATAGTTACTAAACATTGATTAAAGTGTTACTTTGTCATGAAAATTATTTTAAATATGTTTTTGATTTCTGGACCATCTACACCTATTAGATTTTGGGTTCAAACAAATAGCAGAATTCCGATGTTTATAAGGCTTTTTATCGCTGTGAGTTATACAGAAAGCCTATTTCCTCAGGCTGATTAGCTCAGACGTAAATTTCTGAATCAATAGGGAAATAAAGTCTCTTATTAATGAGTGACCCTATGCCCACCAAATGTATAGCTTTCTACGTAGTTATAATAACAATAATATTTACACCACATCACATACCTGATTGACCTGCTCCAAGCTTATTTGCTGTAAGCAATATTTAAAATTAAAATAGCTTTTTTGAAACTGTGAAAAGAGATAACTTTAGTGGCAGGCGTGAATTTAGAAAACAACATTTTGGTGCGCTCATAAGATATACCATCAGCGCCATCGAGCTTATTATACGTGAATCGTGAAGACCACATCATAAGATAAAAGACCTACATAAAACTGACAGTCATCACTCAAGGGCGCTTCTTAAGAACGAAGCATGATCTGAGCGGCCGTCGTCGGTTCGAATGGAGAGTATAGAATACGCCCGGACGCATTATTGCTATTCGTATGCGACCTCATTAGAAAGTTTGAAATCAGTTTGGATTTTCACTTGCAAATTGTTTCTTTTATATTTTACTTGGTCAAAAGTACATTTGCCGCTGTATTAGTAGCAAACGTATCTATTATATTATCACTTCCATATTTATGTTCACACCGACGTCTTGATTTCCATATGCTCACCGTAGCAATTACGGGAAAATTCCCCTTTTCTTGGGGTCTATGTCCAGTAGTGGACTTCCAATGGCTGGTACATTGATGAGATAAAAAAAATATGGTAGACAAAAGTAAAGTTTTTTTACTCTAGTACAAAATGGGATATAAGACGATCACATGTATATTATCAATTTAGGATTGTACCACGCAAAGTTGTTTGAAATTTTCATACCAACTTTCTCACGCCCGAAAGAAACTCAAGAAGACTTTCATTACTTGGACTGAGTTACGTTTTTGCAATTTTCATTTAAAATTAGCATCCTAAACCAACAGAGCAGGGGAAAACAAACGAAAAATCTTAAATATTCCTTAAATTTTTGATTCGTTGGCACTTTTGTAACTGGTGACTGTATTTTCCTTTAGCATTATTAAAAACAAAAAAATATTTTCTTAACTTCATAATTCACTGTGGGGTACCGGTCAAGTAGAATAGTACCTCCCCTAATACCGGATGTCGTAAAAGGTGACAGGTTCGGACACCGTCAGGTGGCAGTGTTCCAATCTGAAACATCTTAGCTCAAATGCAAAGGGCGGGCGGAACATGCAACACGACATGATTGCAATTGTGCAACGTGGCAATTGTAGGCATGCCTATGTCCAGTGGTTAATATTTTACGACTATTATGTATATATCTTGGCTTATATGCGGCAAAGCAAAAGAGTTATTTTGGAATTTATAATATTAAAAGGGCAAAGTGATAATACTAATAAACACTTGTGATATTAATACCACAACAACAAGTATCCCAGGAACACTTGTTCCCGGAATACTTCAAATGCCACGGAATTATGTTGCGCAGGCTGACCGCACAACAATACATCCACTAAGTTCACTTTCCCTTGTAGTTAACTAGTTTGAAATGTTTCCAGCTGTTCTATAATTTTATTTATTAGTTCCACAATTGATATGGATGCTAATGCTTTCAATGTGTCTTTAGTAAACGTCAGAGTTAGCAAGCTAAAGGTTAGCTTTAAGAGTAGACAAAATGGATCTATTTCTATCAAATACTATAGAGTTATTTAGTCAACCAGATTCAATAAACGTTTCTAAACTGATTGTCAGGTCAGTCTAATTAGTGTCGCAAATATATTTTATTCTTAGTACCAAGGTTTTCTAGAATTGAGTGTGTTTTGTACTCCAAGCTGTGAATAAAATTTTCACCATATTCAGATACGACTTATTTACGTATTACAAGTTTATAACTGGCACCCGAGTCTTTGTCTATATATGAATGACGAAAAAAATTACTTTTCCTCTGTAAAAGTAAACATTATCTTTATAAATTATATAAATGTTATTGTGTGTCATTCGCAAAAAATTTAGCTACTTAATAACATAATGTGTTGAATGAAATAATACACATTATTTAAAATTACAGTTTCTGTAGTAGTGAAATGGCGGAAACTTAATGTTGCCATGTCCTGACCAATTATTCTTTACAGTACAATTTAATATCGATTAATTAGTATCCGAAGCTTTACCATCAAATCTCTTTAGAGGTTTTATGCATTAACAATGCTGAAATTTAATTAAAAAATATTATTTACAAGAAAAAACTCAACTTGTCTTAGACTCAAACCTGCATGGAGACTGCACTACAAAGATCCTACTAGAAACGTTGATTTTTCCACTAGTAGCCTGAGACAAGTCGATTTTTTTGTAAACATTATGTTCAGATTCATTATTAAAAAATATATATCTTTGCTATAAAATAACTAAAAAACTATAATATGAAATAGCCTAAGAAGAAGTAATACAACTTAATAATTTTGCGTTATATTAAAACTGTTGTTATCCTGAATAAATAAATAAATAATAATATATCTTTACAATAAATAATGTCCTTATATTCACTCTAAGTTCCTCAAGGACTCCTTATTGTTATTTGCGTTTACTAATAAAGTCTTTAAATATAATAAATATATATTCCACATGTCCTATCCATCGACTCAAAGGATTTAACGCTGTGGCAGCCATTTAACAAAATGTAATGATCTCCGCAAGCAAATATTAACAACGGTAAATAGTAAAAACTAATATGTTGACATAATCTGAACTCTAACACAAGGGATTAAGACTGGTTAGTTGAAAGCTTTATTTTTAGTGAAAGCATTCAAAACCTACGCAAGTACTAAGATAGCCCCCATGAGATAAGTGCCTTAAATGAGGTCTTTCCGGAGGGATGAACCATGAAATGAGGCCAGCACTGGATTTTACCTATTTTGACGCTATTGTATTATTTATTTACAGTATATTTTCACTTCTGTGTAATAATACTGACATCATCAATCATTAGTATACATTAAGGTACTAAGTTCATGCAGAAATGAACTTCAGATCATCTGGAATTATTGATGGTGTCATTAATATCAAGGTCATATCTAAGTATACTCGTTACAGAGATGACAGAGGAAGACCCAGAAAATGTGGAAGAACTGCGTCGAAGTATGGACGAAACGACATTATGGAGAACGGTTACCAAAAATAGAGTGAAAGGAAAAACGATCGTTAAGGTGGCTAAAGGGTTTAACATATTGTCCATTGGAAATCCACTGTTAGACATAGGTCTCCTCAAGAAAGAGCGACTTTTGGCCATAATTGCTGCTGTGCAATAGCAGAAGGCAGTATAGACATTATTCATGGTCAGGAATTACCAATACGAATTTTTATCCTAATAGCATATTCTTGTGAGATAGATTAGACTTTTTATTGTTCTTGAAGGAATCTGTGTATTTCTTGTACACAATTTTGCTGTCAAAGAGTAACCTAGAACTTTTTCCTGCAATAATAATAGCTCTTCGGGGGTGAGATATACAATAAAGAGCTCATTCACAGAGTAGTGGACGGATTAGTGGATAAATCAGTCTTATTTTTAAAATTAATAATTTTGAAAAATCTTGTGCTAAATCAGTAGACTTCACTGTATAAATAATGGCAAAAGTTCAAAGGTTAATCTTTAGCTGCAGGCAGTAGAGGCCATCTATGACAATGTTCATAAAACAACAAAGGAACTTAAAAATGAAAACTCTTTGGATTCTTTCATTCAAAAAACACGGAATAAATAGGTTTTATAAATTAATACCAAAAAAAAGTCCAACAGGGGCACGTTGTAAACAAGTGTGGCGTAATTTAAAGATAACTACCATTTTGTGGTTTTAATGGTTCTCTTTAGACGGACTTAATGGCGCAGATGGTAGTAATCCTATCATATACGTGACCCAAGATGGGTTCGATCCCTACTCAGAACAAACATTTATATAATGATATTGGTATTTTTTCAGAGTCTGGGTATTAGAAATATGTATTTAAGTATTAAATTTGTCATTTGTCTGTTGTCTGATGTCCGTAACAAAAGTGTTTTTAGTCACTATTACTACGTGACCACTAGTATTCAATTTACAAGTTAATCAATATGATTTATTCGCTTTTTGAATGTGCCTTCTTTAAACCGGTGCAGTTAATACAATTAATAGACCGCGAGAATTACTTATCAACTCGTTAACGCAGGTGAGCCTATCACACAATACACAATGTGCATATCAACGTAGTCATAAAGATTATTTTATGATTTTCTATACATCTGTTCTGTTTGACATGGAATTTAAATAAATTTTATGGAAAAGGCAAAACAATGGGTTAGGAATGGCATGGAAGATATCTTTTTTATATTTTATCATCTGTCAAAAGAATTTTCGCCAAATACCTGCACTTAATGTGTCAAATCTTAATATTGTAAAGACGTTACAATTACTTGCAGTCAACAAATCTTTCTTCTACGCTCAATTAGGCAAATGAACTGAACACATGAAAGTATTTCAATTATAATAGTTTTTTTTTTATTAGCGGTCGACAAACCAGCATACAATCTGCTATAGTATTTGCCACCACAACCTATAGACGCTCGTAATATCACAAAGACTAACACATTTTCAACATTGTGACTTGAAGATATTATGTCATTACTCAGTAATTTTATTGCCTGTCTCACCCGTCAAACCGGGACACAGCGTTGCAAACACTGCTATTTGGTGTTGAAATAGGTGAGAGTGAGGTTCCAATGCAGACAACCTTTGTATGAGTAAACCTAATGCATTTGTTGATTCGTAGGCATATTATTATTTTTTTATTATTACACTAGGTCAACAAACAAGCATACAGTCTGCATGATAGTTAGCGTCGCTGCGGCCAATAGACGCTCGTCATACCAAAACAATATCACTAACGTGTTGGCAACCTTGTGACTTGGAGTAATTATGCCACAATTGCATACCTAAAGACAGCAATGTGAACACTGATATTTGGCGGTAGAAATAGGTGGGAGTAAGGTTCTAGTTCCGACTATCTTTGTTTTTGACCTTTTCAATTGTTGATATATTCCCTGAAAAAGCGTGCATAATATCATGTTTAGGGCAACGCAAAATTAAAGATAATATATAAATAGAATTAGTGGAGATCTAAGAACTGTCTTCTGCATTGGTAAGTCACCATCACGTATTTTTACAACCAAACAACGTTGTTTGCATTTCCGTCTTGTGTATTAATAGATGAGAAATTACAGTGTACACATGTTTGAGACACGCAACATTTTTGTGGTGACGTAATCATTTTAAGGATTCTCTGACGCTTTTATGGGACCGCAAGCTTTTCCGTTAACTTAATAATACTAAAAACACAACACTCACGGAAAGGTTTTAGAATATGGAATATACACAAGATTGTGCTATTAAAGTAATTAATTTAAATATGATATTTAAAAAAGGAATTGATTGAAAAAATCTCGATCGTCTTTTATTTTTATAGAGATAACCTTCTGAAAATAGATACGCGAGCTCTAAACTACCTTAAAAATGTAAAATGTATAAAACAATTGCGAGATTATTAAGATTCACATATAAATGAGTCTCCATGCGACTTCACATATGACCCCAATTAAGAACATTTGTTGGAAAGAGAAAAGTTAAAATTATTGTTAAACTTGCCCGAGCTCTTGCTTGCCCGTTCATTTTAACCGGGGTGACTCACGAGAAGAAAGAGAAAAATCACATACAAAGCACATTTACATTGTCCGTTTGTCCGTTCTAAATAAACCGTTACTTTCTGAACACAAGTGATTTATCACAACCCCTCTCTCATTTACCATCCGTACACAATAGCTGAACTAAACGTAAAGTACCACAGTTGGGTTATAAAAGACGGATATAACCTAACCTATTTGAAAGGTGCCCTGAAATACTGACGCTTCTCTCCCGCCCGGTTCATTACGTTTGGCAGCGTGCAACAAGTATTGGCAAGTTTAATAGTAACCGTCCTCTATTTGTGAGGGTCTCAATGGTAGAAATTAACCGTTCTGTTTGCAGTGCGAGCAAGTGTTCTCAGTTAATTAGTTTTTCCCTGTTGGACTTCCTTATATTGAACTGGCTTACATCATTTACGTTGGAGAGCCTCTCTGAAAACAATTTCCAATTACACGTACCGATTTCGTTGGTTAATTGTTTCATTTAATCAAAACTGTTGCGAGTTAAATTAATAGATCTGCAAAATTGTTTTGAATTTTGGCTTTATTCAGATTGTTTATATGGCATATGAAGTAGTTGAATTGATGGAATGTACTATACTATTATGTTTTTATATTAACTTTAATCTGTAGATGTGTATAATATCTACGAATAAATTAAATAATTTATGTTGTTTATGCTTATAGGTAAAATTATAAATTCCGTCGGTACTGAATGAAAATCATATAACTACTGAAAATTTTTCTTCTGCCTTTGAAAATTGAAACCAACCGCGTAAATTCAATTGTAACAGTTCATAGTACGATTTGAATCAAATAGTCCGATTTTTTTGTCACAAAAAATAACAACGGAAAATAGACTATAACAGAGAATGTGTTAAAGTTCATTTCGAAATACGCCTTTTTCTTGCACCATGTTGTACTAAATGATGTTTACCATTCGTTTGTCATCATAAGGGTTCAAGAGTTTAAACGAAGTCACAAAAGAAAAGTCACGGAAGAAAAGAAAGTCTCAACAAACATAAGTCACGGCGCACAAAAGTTAAGAAAGGGAAGAGGGGGTTTATGGGGAATGCCATCCCTCTTTCTGTAACGAGCTTATGGTTATGGGACCTCTTGAGGAATGGTCCTATCATTTATGGGTAGAAATATTATGAATATAAAATAGAATTTGCATCTCATGGTTTCTCTTTATTTAATGCTAGCGACCCGCCCCGGCTTTGCATGAAGGCAATAAGGATAGAACATGGTTATTGTGGGTCAACCCTACGAGATAGCTGCCATTATATGCCATTTCTGACTTTTTGTAGACCTTTTCAAAGGGTATTATACCGTAGTATATTAATTATAAGTACCTAGATCTCATAAATTTACCTGACTCCTGACTGACTGGTAAGTCGCTTAAAGCACTTGCGTTACGGACGATAGACAATAGAGAAAACACAAACGTCCTACTTAAATACATATATTTACAGAATAAACACAAATACCATCATATAAATATTTGCTCTGGGTGGAATTCGAACCCACGACCCCTGGAGCACAAGACAGGATCACTACCGTCAGCGCCTTTTGGCCCGTCAAATCTATCTAAATTAATTTGATCTCGTCGGATTCAGCCGGCGTTTGCAATGTAAGTGCAAACAAATGTCTTTATTTACGGCATCACATCAAAAAACTTCAATTAGCTGTGTTTTACTACTATACTAAAGCTTCCTCTTAAATCACAATATTAATTTAAAAAACAACATCAAAATCCGTTGTGTTATTTTGAAAATTTAAGCATACATAGGGACAAACAATGCGTCATTACTTACATTGAATAGGGTCGAATTTTGTAATAACAATGATTCCAGCCGTAAGGTACCGGCAGATTAGAATAGTACCTCTGTACCAGGTATCGTAAGAGGCGGCTAAGGTACCTGAACTGACAGATGGTGGTATGCTCATCTAAGACGGTGTAGCTCAAATGCACGGGGTAATGATGAGCAGCAGCATCTCCGCCGCGAAAGCTGCGCTCTGCGATTGTCAACACATTTGCCCAGCGCGGTAATTATGGGCAAAATTTTCCCTTTCTTAGGGAGGCCAATGTCCAGCAGTTGACTTCCACTGGCTGTAATAATAATGATGGTATTGATGAATAATTCCATAGGTTAAGGCTTTCTAAAAACTTAATACATAAAAGAAGAGAGTATTTAAATTTTTATTTGCTTACTATTAAGTAGTTTACAGAACAGAACAACGATACAGAAACAAGAAAGTTTATGTATGTAAATTGGTTTAGCTTTTTATAACGTGTTGTTGATAATGGTTGTAACGTGTAGGTGGTTAAATATTAATAAATTAATTCACCTAATATCTCATTCTCGCATATTGACCTACTCCGAGATAAGCGCTTAAAAAAACATGTGTAACGGACATCAGATAACAGACGAATCACAAATGTTATACTTAAATACAAACATTAACACATAAGTAATAAAACTGCTCTCTATAGGCTTTAAAAATGTGGTTAATTTATCTTTTTATATTTATAGTTCGACGTTTCGTAAGTAATTGTAACTTTCAAATCCTGACACAACAACAACACCTTTTGTCAATTTTGTTTATAAATTGGTCACAATTACCAAATCGTTGAACTAAATATATGAAAGTTAAATAATCCACGTTTTAAGGCCGTTAAAAAAATAGTTTTTACGAGATTCAAAGAGTAAGCGTTAAAAAAATTATATAAATTTTTGTCCTGGTTGGAGATCGAACCTACAACTTTAAATCACAAGATTGTATCACTACTGTCTGTGTTTTTACCTGTATAATAATCAAATGCATCCGTTCAGGACATTGTTAATAATATGTGCCTCATAGAATAGTAGATGTAATATTTTACCCACAATTATAGCCTTTGTGTAAATTTTGTTAACATAAAGTTTTTTTATGTACAAGAAATGTAAAGTATTAAAATAAACAGCGTTTAAAAGCCGTTAAAAGGGTAGTTTTATTATGAGCAGTTAATACGTAAATGTTTGAAAATATTATATATATTCCAGTTTTTAGCAGTCAACTGATTCTCATTTTGCAAACCATAGAGCTTGCAAATGACGTAGTTACAGCATAACCATAAATATTAATACAGCGGTTATTTACTTACGCTTTCACCGTACTTTATTTACTGACGCTGCTTCCCTTACTTTATAATCCTATTTCTGATGGACGTTATTATATATATTTATTATATCATATGAATTTATTGCGTTTATTTATACAAATATGTATGTAACGTTTATCTATTTTGTATATATATTGTCTGCACCACTACTTATACATTTTTTTCTGTTTCTGAGATAATGCCAGCTGGCATTAAGTCCGCCAATTGTTCATTTTGTAATATTTAGAGCAATAAAGTTAAATAAGAAAAGCCCCTTTTTATCGGCTTTTTAAAGGTAGTTAATTTAACTTTTTACAAAGGACGTTTTGGTTATCTAATGGCAACGCAGAAGTTCTGCCATGATTAGGAAATAAATAAATATACTTTTTTATATTTCAATAAAATACAATTCTTGTATATCAAAAGACCAGGGTAAGTCCGAGGCTAGTATAATATTGTATTTTTCTTTATACACATGTTTTGGTTAGAAATGGTTAGCAGCTTAACTAGTCTAGATGCTTTTTTTAATTCATACCATCTCGCACATTGACCTGACTTCGAGATAAATTGCCTAAAGCATTTATGTTACGGACGTCAGAGAGAGGAATCACAAATCTAACACTCAAATATATATTGAACACCCAGACAACGACCAAAGAAAGTTATATAAATGTTTGTCCTGGGTGGGGATCGTACCCAATGACACTTGACGACAAGATAGAATTACTGTAAGCTTGTTCACAACACATTGCCTAGCAGGCCTATGTCCAGCAATAAATGGTCTAGATACCTACTAAGAAAGAAAGAACTATGGATGTGAAGAAAATTTACTTGGCATTTCTAGTCATGTATCCGAACAGAAGAAGGATCATTGATAGAAATTAATATTCCAAATGCTTACTCCAGGCAACCTTTTAATACCAAGACTACCAGCTCTCTGCAGTTTCCTCCACGTTATGTAGCAGATGAAACCTAGATCCATTTGTGCTTATATATATTTATGCTCTTATCTTCCCTTTTTATCTGGTCTTAACGTGATGTTATATACATATTATATAGCCTTAAACCTGAAGCGATGATCTATGAAATAATATTTTATACGTGTTTTATGACTTATAATACTTCCTTTCAGCATACTGAATTTTATTTAAACAACTTTGAAAACGGTATAGTTTATACTTATTTTATACACTCGTACCACCGTAGGCGGCTATTTTCAAAAAGCCTTTATTACTGCTCCTCTTCGTTATGAACGGAACACCAACATTTTAAGTTTCTAACCCTTATAGAGTTATTAACTTTGTAATATTTCTGTCAAATATTTAAAAAAAACCTATTCGGATAGTTTGTCCACATTTGAAAAGTTCGCGGGAAAACTTCACTTTAGAAACTAATGCAAATTCACTTTGTAAAACAGAAAGTCAGGAAAATGCAATTAAATTTATACATTTTTTATTCTACGTTCTCAACAATAACATATTTATAAGGCTTTAAAGCTTAGCCATAAGGTACCAGCAGAGTTAAATAGTACCTCCCCCTGTACCATGTGTCGTAAGAGAACCGACAGGTTGCGGTATATCCATGAAAAAAAAGCATATATGATGGGCGGGATGGGCAGCAGCTTCCCCGTCGTAAAAACAGCGCTCTACGATTGCCAACATACTTGCCCAGCGCAGAAATTATGGGCAACATACCTCCTTTCTTGGGGAGGCCTATGTCCAACAGTGTGTATATTGGAAAATACTATATTGTGGTCAAGCTTTTTTGACACTCAACAGTGAATAGACGTTGAGGTAAAACGCATGTGCGCTCGATATATACAAACATTTGCTACCATTGTAACAGCCACTTGTTTGTCAAATATAACACGTGTTATTACGACTGTCAAGCTGTATGCACGTGACGTTACATAGTTAGTGCGGACGTAACGGTCGGGCCTCTAATTAGGTTACTATGGGAGAAACACGTCCCTCAATAACTATAGAAGGCTTTATTTTACTATTACTTTATAACTTTTATTTAAGTTTCGATCCACTTTCGGTAGCTGTAAATGAATGAGTGACAGAAAAAAGTATGTCAAGCACTTAACATGTATATTACGCTATACCGAGTATAGTGATCTGAGCGCAGATGACAGTGATGATATACGCCAAATGTAAGTTCGATTCCCACCCAAAGCTAAATACTTATATGATAAATATTTGTGTGTTCCGTGTCTGGATGTTATTAATATGTATCTCTATGTATTTTGATATTACATCTAAGTATTATAATATATTGTATATCTAAGCTGCTTATCTTGGAGTCAGATCATTTTTTTTCTGCTCATAATAATCTGCTCATAATATCACAAGGATATCACTAGCGCTTTACCAACCTTATAACTTGAAGATATTATATCACATAACCGAGTAATTTTACTGCCTCTCTCACCCTTCAAACCAAAACAAAGCAATGCAATTTCGCGGTAGAAATAGTAGACAGTGAGATACCAAAGCAGACGACCTTTGTACGCGGTTTACCTCATGGTATCAGATGTGTGAATTTATAACATTACTAGTGTCAAATCTTGCCACGTACAGTAAGTTCATATGACGTACATATGACGGAGTCAGGTCAATAATGAGATGTTGAGTAAATAAAACAGATGACACATAGAAAGGGTGGAATGAATATAATATTTTTTTAGTTCGTAACCTAAACGATGAAACCTTAACTAGGTTTCATCGTTTATTACACTTTTGTCACAATATTCATAAATACAAGTACGTATGTATAGAACTCTTAGTGATTTAGTGTATATAAATACATGAAAACTACTAAAAGTAAACCACAAAAGGTATATTAAAAACAATTCCATTTTAAGTTCTTGTCGCAGAACAAAGGGTACATAATCAAAAAGCTAAATCAAAACTATTTAGAATCTATCAGACACCGGTGCATTCAGAGCCTTTGTAAGATAAATGGTTGCGTGCAGAAGCAGCTTGACATAATATTAATCTTCTGACCATTAAAACGTAACTCTGACGTTTTAATAACAAACATGTCGCTTGCACTAATTGTAAGCTCATATTTAGTTCATTCGAACCAGAGTGTCTATCGTACATTGCGTGTTTTTACTATATACACCAAAATTACGATGTATGTTTTTGACGATATATCACTGTATAATTTTATGACATCGTAAACTGTGCTCATAATATTTTATTAGCGATATCCTGTTTGTAAGGCCAACCTGCGACCGCTGTTATTAATAATTAAATCAACATGATTAGACACGCCGCTTTATTAAAATAAATTAATGTTCTGTGTTATTATAGCCTGTCTAAATAACATTATGAAAATAATAATACACATACACAAATAATCAACACAAACACACGATTTTTGTAGCATTTTCTATAAATCTCATAATCCCTACTAATATTTTAAATGCAAAAGTAACTCTGTCTGTCTGTCTGTTACGCTTACCCGCTTAACCCTCTCAACCGATTGTGGCGAAATTTGGCACAGACAATCTTCGAACCCTGAGAAAGGACATAGGTTATTTTTTTATTCGAAAAATGGGTTGTAAGGGTCGAAAAGGGGGATGAAAAATTGTGCGGTCGTATCGCTATTTTTAGAGCTAGAAACTTGAAACTTATTTTTCAGGCCATTGATTCAATATAAATAAATATGACATTTAAAGTTTATACAAGTTAAGGTAATGAGGTATGGTACACAAAAAACTATTCCACGCGGACGAAATCGCGGGCACAGCTAGTTTTATATATAGGTAGTTGATATTGACTATCTACTGAGTCTCAAAATGAGGTTGAATAGTGTTTGATATGATCTCCCCTGTTCCTTTTTCATTACTAACTATTAGTCGGTACTAGTAACAGCTACCTAGTGTACATTAGGCCTCTTTAGGCCATGACAGTTAATTACGTTTTTGTATTGACTAATGCTATTATTATATCAAAAAACTGGATAGCGCAGATGGTAGCAATCATATCTTGAGCGCCAAAAGATGTAGTTCTGATCCTATTTAGAGCAAATATTTATATGAATATTTGTATTTTATTTGTTCTGTGTCTGGGTGTTATTTATATGTGTCTCTGTATACGTTAACGTATATGAGGTCGAGTGAATTTATTATTTTCTATTATCATTATTATTATTAATCACACATCCGCAAGCCGTCCACATGAGCATCCGCATAAGTTTTCCTAAACCATTTCCAATATGATCCATTGTATATGGCATGCATCCAGGACGATCATGAAGTCTGTTCACATTATGGATGGATAGATGGATATACCAGTGCGTGGTCTCCATTGTCATCTCCATCGGCAGTCGGTACTCACTGCCCTGCTCACTGCCACTTCGGTTTGATAATTCACTAGCCGCTATATAAAAAACAAAAAGCAAACTACCAACATTAACTTCTCTATATCACTTTCAGCTATTTTGAGTTGTAATAATAATAAATTCCTACAACATCTCATATATGTTACGTATGTCACACTACAGAGGTTTCGCAAATATACTTTTTAAATATAAAAATGTAACACCCAGACACAAAACAAACAGAAATATCATCAAATAAATATTTTTCCTAGGTGGGAATCGAACCCACGACCATTGGCACACAAGATAGGATTACTTCCATCGGGCCTGCGCCATTGGGCCCGTCAAGAGTATCGAGTATCGAAATCGCAGTATGCTACTTCGAGTGGATATACATCTCATCTGTCGGTTTCGGTACCTCAGTACTCAGAAGTACTATTCTATTCTGCCGGTACCACACGGCTATAATCTCCATATAATAAGCGAAATAGATTGTTGACATAAATAATTTGGCATTAAAGTCAGGTAAACATATTAACTTCCTGTCAACACAAAAGTTAGCATCAAACGTGAACGCGTAAACAGTTATCAAATCTGTTTATTTAGCTCTAAACGCGGTGAAAATGATCTCATCAACACGTAGGAATGCCTTTGATCGAGGAAGGTTATCAAAGTTAAATGAGTTTACAGATCGATATCAATATTCATCAGGAATTTATGTAAAATCCTTGGGGAAATTAAAACAGAATACAATTTTCGTGGAATCAATCATGACCGCGCGGGCGGATGACAACTCCTTTTTTTGGCTCGTTTGGCAAACGTGGAAGCCGAGTTGCAGTGGACGGGTTGATTTTCAATTTGTACTTCATCTTGAGTTTTCTAATTATCTAGTTCGTTCGTATCCATCGTTATGAGACAACTTGGTACGCAGTTATATTCCTGCCATTACTTAGTATTCCAGTAGCATAAATGATTTTGCGGAAAGCCGTGAATTTTTAGTTTTTCATTTAAATAATGTAGGTTTTTTAATTATACTTTCAATTGGATTGAAAAGATTTACTAAAATCAATAAGGTAAAAATAAGAGGTTTGAAAAGCAATCAATATTAAACGGAGAGATAATTATAATTTCACCGTAATCCGATCAATGACGTAGCAATTTTAATGACTTTTGGCTTGTTTAAAACAAAATTAAGTAGTTTACTTGAGTAATATTTTAATGAATTATTGAATTTTTTACGGTTTTGTAAAAAATTACTAAACTGTACACGACAATAATATTAAAGTTAATGGAAAGACAATAATATTAATAAAAAAAACAGATTTTCATAACATGCTTTGAATATACATTTATTTTTTAAAGTTGTCTTAAACATATAAAAGTTTGTGTCGGCGTCGCCAGTTTTCTATTTTAAAAACGGCTAAATCAATGAAAATGTTAACAACAAAACTTGGTACAGTAAGCCTTCGGTTATTATATTTCTTGCGAAGTAGACACGAGGTTTGATGCTATCTTCCAGAGAACTATTAAAAAGTCAAATATGAGCGTACTATATTCAGTTCCGGGGTAAAACTCTTAATATGATTAAACTTAAAAGTAAAATTTATGACTAAACTGGAGTAGACTGGAAGTATTAAGACCGTGAAACACGTGATAATAGCTCGGTCCTGTATATAATTTAGGAATGGCAGAAGAAACACGCGAGTAGAATAAATACTGTTGAAATGAGAGCACTTCGAAGTACGTATGGTGTGAGTTTGGGAGATAGATTAAAGAAAAGTGTAATAGGAGAATGATGTGGTGTAAAAAATGTTGTGACAATAATAGAGAAAGGAATGATGGTTGTTGAAAGGTTTTGACATGTAGAAAAGATGGATAAAAATAGAATGACAAATATATAAAGCGGAAGTGAATGGAAAAGTGTTGGAATAAGACGATCGAGGCAAACATATCTTAACCAGGTAGAAGAGATATTAAAGAAGGGCCAGATCAGAAGTACCAAGAATAAACGAGTGTGTATTAATAGACTAATGCGAGTAAGAAAAGCGAGGGAGATTTGCTGAGATCCTTATAGTATAATAGATTGCAACAAGGGGAGATCTATAGTCTCTGCCTACAGACAGATGTATGTATGTATGTATGCTCGATTTCTACCTGCCAAGACATGATACCTTCTTCAATACAATAAATAATATATCGTTTACTTTGTACTTGTAACGTGGCATTCTAGTGCCTACAATATTGAAAAGGCTGCGCTCATTCTCAATATAAAAAAACACTGATCTATTTTGAAACCTTGGTAGCTTAACTGGAAAAGTGTTTCTCGGCAAATTCCAGACATTATTGATATTTATATACCTCAGAGGTTGTACATAGCATATTCCGAATTATATGTGTAAAATATATTTTTCTTAGTTTAAAATTTTCCGCACAGTCGCGCGTCTAATGTCATTCAATATTATCTGTGGTAAAATAATTACAACCTCAAAACGTCACATTGTCATAATCTGAGAAATGACTTGTTTAAATAAAATACCACTAAAATAGTTGTGATATGGAACTGACATTGTAAATAATAACATTAAATGTCGTTTCTTTTCTTACAGGTATGTAAGGTATTATTAACACTTGTTTAATTGTTTGTTAGGTAGCGTACATTTAAAATAACGAAATAAATCTTTTCTTACAGAGAAACTCAATTGTGTTTGATTGACGGTGTCGTCCAAATTACACATTGGATAACATAATATTATATATGTAAGAGAATATTTACTAGAAAAAATAATCTGATGATTTTTTCCAGTAAATATTATTTTAGGTAAATTTATTTGTTATAAAAATAGCTTAACTAAACACAAAAAAAATTCAACTATGTATACACCTTACAGTGAATTAGATACAGGTACTGAAGAATAAACAGATTTAGCGCACACCTTTCTGTTGGCGATCCAGAATCCCGTCAAAAGGAAACTTGATAGTCCGATGTGACCGACTTCCATTCCAATTACGTTGAGCCGTTGAACTGGTGCCATCCCCGATGAAACCTTTCCGCTTTATTGTGTGAACTCTCTTTGTTGTATACTGCTACATTTTTATTTTAGGCAAAGTCGACAAACAAGCGTGGTAGTAAATGTTATCACACATGCTCATATTACTCGTATCACAAGGATACGATTATCACTAACGCGTTCCTAAACATGTGCCTGTATGTGTTAAGATATTATGCGACTGTACATACATAATTATTTACATATGCAAGACTTTATCTATACTTTAGTTTTTAAGCATAGAATAGTTGTGGCTTTAGAATTTTCATTTTTTAAATATGCGTAGTAATAACATAGAGATATTTGAAAATTCACTATTTCATAATGATTTTTTTTACTTAAGGCACATAACTGTATTTACATACAATTTTTCGAATAAACTTAAATACTGTAGTAATTGTTAAACTAGTTTTACTGTTAAAAACTATTACGAACTGCACCTAAAGAGGCCATGACATAAATATATGTAGATCAAATAAAAAATGAGTCTTATACTGCATATAATTTGCGTGTATTTAAAAATATTGTCACTTTACCAAAAATATTTAAAGGCTTTTATATCAAAAATCAGACTTTATATTTCATATTGTTCATTGGTTTTATCAGACATATTTACTTGAACAGGTATATGTAGACTCAACTATTTAATATTAAAATATTTCATTTGCACAAACATCATTAATGTCTATTCCGTCCGATTTATAAATTGTTTATTAATTTGCAAATCATAATTACTTACAGTCCAATCAACTACGAACAAACTGTCCCTTCTTTCGTTCGTCGAGAGGATAACTTTGTGAAGTTATCCTCTCGACGAAATAGAAAAATTTGACCCTAAACTCACGATTAAACCTTGGATTGAACTTATATGTTAGTACTGAAAAATAAGAGATTCCATTCGGAAAAAAATCCTTTTTGTGGCTTAAAAAAAGGGTGTAATCTTTGAAAGTGTTCAGTATCCGTAATTGTATTTTCTTTAACAAAACCTTTTTTTAAATATACTAATCTAATTAATAGCAAACCTCGATGGATTTAAACTGACAGGCCTTACTTCAAATGACAAACATCTCAATGCAAACATTTTTTGAACGAGACTCCCAAAGGAGAGCGTCCTGTTTATTTAATAACTAGCAATTCCGTAATGTATTAAAAGCGAATGACAACGTATAAGTGAATTGAGTTTTATTTATATAAAAATGAAATTTACATTTGCAATTATGAGATTGAATTAAAATAGACGCAATCGATTTATATTCTGAGCCACTACAGTGATTGACATTTTACGATGTATTATTCTGGAGATGTAATTTCAACTAAATTCAATAAGCCTTTTATTCTGAACTTATAAAGGAATCAGTGTGATTCCTTGCATCTCCCATTGTTTTCTGCCTTTAACATCTTTTGACTAGATGAGTCAACTGTTTTATATATTTCATCTTCCAATCCATTTCCTTACCTTCCTCGATTTGTTCCCTGGAGATGTAAAAGCATTGATTAAATACAGAAATTGATCACTAAATCGTATTGACTCGCTATAGGCCTTACTGTGAATGTCAGTGAAAAGCGCGTTGCACACACACATTGTGATAACCATGTTCGGGTAAGCTTCGGCTGCTATTCATACGAGTTCATCCATTTAACAATGAGGAGTTTAGCTTTAGTCATTCGGATATCATGGTTATTTGACAGTGTCACCACCTGTTTGATCAGATACCGTTTAGGATTAAGCTAGACTTATTAATTTATTGTCAAACACAAACAATTGCCGCCACGTTTATTTGAGCTACAGTGTTTTAATTGCATATCCATGCCTTCTGGTACCTTAGTCCACTCATACGATACTTGGTACGGCGGGAGGTACTATTTTACTCTGCCGGTACCATACGACGCGGTTAGTAACATGTATATGCAACTGTCAAATACTTTGTTATCGGTCTAAAATCTCAAAGTATTAAGAAACGACTAACACAACTTTACCTGAGTACCTTGTCTTAATGTCTTAAGTGTTAATATTGTTACTTTATCATTTAGAAAAGTTCTATCTAGTATATGTACCAGAATATAGACAGCGCAAAATATTAGGGTTTAAAAAATGTTGTTATTTATTGAGAAAGTTCATATTTCGTCATTCTCATTTTTAGTGACGATGCAATGCGATGGTACTGCTCATCGCCTTGCGTATTTTTTTATGCAGATCGTATGTTGGTCGTCTTAGTTATATATAAAAAAGGGTAATATAACGTAGTAATATATAAATAAATAAGTAATATTAGTCTTAATATTATAATAATGTTACAACATTTACTAGTTTAAGAGATAAATTAAGAATTATAAATTTTGCTTTTAATTCTGTTTTGAAACAAAACTAATTTTAATAAAACTATTGTATTAACGGCTTTAAAACGCGGTTAATTTCACTTTTTTTAATTTTTTGTTTGACGTTCTGGTTACCTTCTGGTATTTATTGAGATTTAATAGAGTAGTTTTATTTGAGATTGTTTTGTTTTAGGACAGATTTAAAGCGAAATGTATGATTATAAATTTCCCTCTTAAGTAATACAAACTTAATTAATGAACTAATTTAGCATTTTACGACTTTGTCGGAGGTGCTATAGTATTAGGATTCGTAATTCCTATTTATGCCACCACTACGGGCTTTTATAGCAACCCGTAATGCTTTATGACCCAAAGAGATTCAGTTCGCGTAAATTGTGTACAATCTCACATAATCTAACTCCCAATCCGTAGCAATTACGGCTATCAAGAATCACAAAGTGCCTAGGCTGAATTAGAATTTGTTTTTATTTGTAAAATCACTTGATTTTATTCGGTCTACAAAGATAACTTCTGCAGATAAAATAGAACATTAACAGGGGCTTTCAAAATAACTTTTATTTAGCTTTTATCGGAACGTGCGATGGACTTTGCCGTTTCCTTGGACAAAGTCCAAAAGAGATAAGCTTTTTTTACCCACTTCCCTTATTTAGTCTATATATTGCTATCTTATATTGTTTGATATACGGTATATGCATTGTCAAATATTTACTGGTTAACATTTTATTTACATCGGTATAAACTTACACATTATTTTAAATATTTGTCCTGGATATCTTTCCCCTTAGTGCACAAGATAGAATCACTCTGTTGAATCTCTATTTTTCCTCTCTCAAACTGAAGTCCGTTATCCTTCAAACCGAAAGTGTTATTTGGCAATAGGAATTGGTTCTTACCAATTCCTATTGCCAAATAACACTTTCGGTTTAATAACACTCTTGTGTGGTACTATTGCATATGACCTGAAATGAGATATATGAGGTCTAGTTCAGTAAGAATCTCGTGAGTCTCATTCAGATATCGGAACCCTTGAGAGGTCTTCCACCATACATATGGGCACATGGAGATCAAAAATTTTTCATCATTAAATCGCTGAATAACAGACTGTACTGGGTACAGGGCGAAATACATCGGATCGCCAAGGTGACTCCGAAAGACGATCATTAACTATAAAGGATTGCTGCGCTTTCTGAAGGCGAATCTGGCAAGAATAGTACCAACAATTAAGAGAAATGCAAAATAGGCGCATATATTTATCATAATAATAAATAAATAATAAGCAGCCTGTGTATTTCTTTCCGTGGATTTATAATAGGCGTCAAAGATTATATGCAAAAGGTGCGTCCAATAAAAATGCTCGCTTGGAACCCGTCGCTCGGTATTACAAACGCAGTTAATATATTCCTCACAAACTTTTTGGAATATATTATTACAATTCGATATTTAACTTAGTTTATTAAAAAAAGTAATTAAAATGTGTCGGTTTGTAGTGTTAACATATTTATCAATGAAAATAAACTAATAAGACAACACTAACAACAGCTTTTTAATAATAACATTTGAAACTGTAAAAAGATGGCTAGACAGACGTGATATTTTTCTTGCATATTTTCATAAGGTACTGACGGAGTAGAATAATACCTCCCGCTGCACCAGGTATCGTAAGAGGCGACTTAGGTACCAGAATCGACAGATGGCGGTATATCCATCCGAAACAGTGCAGCTCACAGGGAAGAAATGGGCAGCAGCAGCCCCGTCTCGATAGCTGCGCTCTGCGATTGCCAACACGCTTGGCCAGCGCGGCAATTGTGGGCTAAAAACTTCTTTCAACAGCTGGTAAGGTGATGATGATAATATTTTCATAACAAAATCTTATATGAGGAAAGAATCAAAAATAAGCTAATTTAACGTTATTGATGTCATCGAACGAACGTCAATGTCACAAACACCAGCTAGTCTAGATCTACATTTACTATTTCTATTAATATACTGAGGATAGATTTGTATGTATGCATGTAACAGAAAGAAATGAATAGCAAATTTTGAATAAACTCTAGAACTATCAGTCTCTTACGAAAAATATTTCACTATTAGAATGCCAACTACCATCATATATTAACAATTAATTCTTTTTTTAGAGAGATTTTAATTCTTTAATTAGAGATTCCTACCAATAATGGAAATATGTAAATGAAATTTAAATTTTCGTACGTTTGAAAGCAATAAACACAAAAACTACTGAACCAATTTCAAAAACTCTTACAAGTGAAAGTTATATAATCAATAAGTAACATAAGCATTTTTTTTCCATTATGGTAAAAGAAACCAAGCCATTAAAGCCGCAGAACGCCGATAGTGGTACCAAAATATGCTGGAAAAATAATAGTAGCTCGTATTTTTGTTTTTCAAATATACCAACTTTTAATTCCAAAGAAACAGGCTCTGATTTGCATGATAAACGAACGCAATTACCTTTTTTATCGTTTGAAGTACGTACAAACGCACGAAGATAGGTAAAACGAAACGAAAATAGGTAATGTTATGTCATAAAATATAAGAAGTGATAAAAAAAAACTTATACACAAAGAGGTACATTATTAAATGAAAGGTATCCACGCTCCTGAGACTTTTCCTCTTCACTTTGGTTCGAATGTCATGTATATAAAAATTATGATTACACTTAACATATCATATATTTATCTGACCTCGAGATAAGTCGCACTTGTGTTACAGACACAAGATAATAGAGGAATCGCAAATATAGTACTTGAATATATATATTTAACACCCAGACACAGAATAAATATAAAAAACTATATTTGCTACAATATTTGCTCTGGGTGGGAATCGAATACACGATCTTTGGCGCACGAGATATGATCACTACCATCTGCGCCATCGGGCCCGGCAATGATAGAATCTCTTACTTATCTCTACCGCAAACAACGCTCTGTTCTAGTTACTAGGATGAAAGAGGCTTAATGACAGTTGCAGGTGACTAGCGAAGAGCGTATCGGCAACGATGACCTTTTATAGTTTATTGACTTTTATTACAAGTCTGTAAGCTGGATTATGTAAGAATATAAAATAAAACCAATCTTAGATTTTAAACTTAAAATAATATTCAGAATATCTGGTAGACACTTTTTGAAGATAATTTGAGATGTAAACCAAAGCAAAAGTTAATAAACCTGAAAAATAATCTAGGAGCAATACTCGCACAATCGTATATAATTTTATTTAAATTAAAAATACATTTTATTATCTAACTATAATATACAAAAAAGAAACAATTCTTGAACATATTTTTTGTAAAGAAACAAAAATGAATCATTTAAACTCATGATACTTCGAAAGGTATCAAAGGTACCGTGGCGAAATAAGTATCAGTTCTCCAACTCTGCCGTGAAGTATCACAGCTATTAATAATTGTTTCAAGCTGAGGGCCTTTCGTCTTCATCGTCTTACGAAATTTAAACGGAGTTTCGTGACCTACCTTACTTCAATTTATTTTCGAATTATCATCGAAAGTTCATTCCCATAGACAATTTTCGCGCATAAATTGAATTATCTAAACGTAACGATGTTACCTTTAGAGATGTAAACGAATGTAAGTAAGGAAAGATAGTTCAATTGAGTTCATACTGCTACATTTCTGTGGGAACATTTCATACTTTTTAAGAAAATAAGGTGAATGTATGGAAAACTGTCACCTGCGAGCAGAACCAAATTGTAAATTATACACGTGAGTATTTTTACCTTCTAGCAGAAGACTAAGGCTCAAAAAAAGGGAATAAAGTACTTGCACAAACAGTAATCATTGATTTGACTTCTTAACGTTTTACCGATGGCGGTAATAACAGAATTATAATTTTATACTTGCTACAGCTATGCAAACGAGTCCCGGCGAGAGCACTTCCTGCAAACTTTAAATGAGAAATTTCTCAATGAAATTCCCCATGGTTTTAAAATATTCTCTGAACTACTTTATAAACTATTTAATGTCATTTTAAGACCTCTTCAAGATGACGTGTCTGTCATTTATAATAAATAAAATTCTATCATACAATTTTCGCTCGAAGCGTTAGTGAGGGTCCAATGAAACGCACGAAGTTTAATCATTTATATATTTTTTTCTTTTAATTTTATTATTATTATCATCATACAAGCCAGTGGACATCCACTGCTGAACATAGGCCTCCCCAAGAAAGGGGAAATTTGCCCATAATTGCCGCACTGGCCAAGCGTATTGGCAATCGCAGAGCGCAATTTACGTGACGGGGATGCTGCTGCTCATCCCCACCTTGTGCATTTGAGCTACACTGTTCCGAATGGATATCGGACGTATACCTAGTAAAAAGGGACATACTATTTTAACATTTTATAGACTTTTAATTCTCTTTCATGATTATAATGATGGCTGTAGTTTTTGTATTCATTTCAGTTTAATTAATATTTGTTTGTTTATTTCAATCATTTAAATAATTATTTGGTTGATTACATAAAAAGCTTATGCTATTTATGTAATCAACCAGTAACCTTTGTTATCAGTTTCTGAATATTGCTGTCTATATCATATAGAATTGTGTTAAAAACTGCTTCATTTGACTTTCTAACTTAAAAATAAATTTGACACCATAAACAATACACGTACGTATTTTTTCGTGTGTAATAAACCGCTTATCTGTGTCATCTGATACTCCATTAAAATTTCCTTATGGCGCAAAACGGCATCCATTACGCGCTCACGCCTAGATAACATTGTCTCGATTTAATTTACCCGACACAAATATACGAAACTCGAGATGACGTAAAAACCTTAATAAAGCAACGGCGTTCGTCACTTTTATAATAAAGAGTAATAAATTTACAAAATCTTTTTGCATATAGATTTATGAAACTCCGAGAATAGGTGATATAGTTCTATAGTCACCAAGATTTATTTTCATTGAGTAATATTTAACATTGGTACCCATAATCTTTTAGCACACACATTTTGGATACCAATTCTAAATATTATATTGCTGAAAATTTCGGAGCAGAATTTCGGAACATTCTTTTGTTGCTTTAAATTATTTTACTTTCGAATTAGATTCGAAACAATATTATTTTCTTGTGACATTTAATACTACACTTGAAAGATATTTTTGAGTTTGTTTAATGTTGGATCTTGAAGATGCTGAATACGACCAATGCATCCACCGGCATGAAAAACTTAAGTTATCCAGACTATGTGACTCTTTATAGCAATGTAATAAGAAAATTTTATTCAACACGATCTTATACGTGGTACATAATACGAGTATATAGTGACTAATATGTTACATTTATGTTTATTGCTGTAGGTTTTACTTCAAAAAGCTTACTCTATACTGAATTTTATTAAAATCGTTTTAGTAGATTAGCCGTAAAAGCGTTACGGACATACAGGCAGAGTTACATTATTATATTTGTGTTATATTTGTGCACCGCAGTTTCACCTTCATCATTTGACAAAAATCTAATAAAATTTTACAATATCTATACTCCCACCCTCGTCGGCCAGTGTCGCTTCCCTTCGCACGTCTTGTACGGCACTCGCGATTTAGTTACGGAGTTATTTTAAAATAAAGATATATCCTAAGATATTATTATTGATTGAACTCCAGTTATGTCAAAGGCAATTTTATTTACAATTGCATACTTGTGATGAATAATAATGGCGGACCCGATGGCGCAGATCGTAGTGATCCTATCTTGTGCCGCCAAAGGTCGTGGGTTCGATCTTCACTAGGACAAATATGTGTATGATGATATTTTTGTTTGGTCTGTGTCTGGGTGTTAAATGTATGTATTTAAGTTTTACATTGGTGATTCATTTGTTTTCTTATACCCACAGAAGTGTTTAAAGCGATTTATCACTGAGTCAAAGCATCACAAATTCGATAAAAAAAATTAATGGTGTATCAACCTGATAAAAATTTACAAGTACTGTCAAATAATGTCACGGATTTTTAGAACATTATGAGGAAAAAATCCGATATATTGATTTTTGAGTAACTTAAACCGATTACGCATCAGTTATGAAAAAGGATTTTTTTTCTGTTATTGCAATATTTTTCATTGATGCTCTGATCCTATTGACTGTAGTGTGATGTAATATACCTTTCCTCGAAAAAATTAGCTATTCATGCACATAAAAATGTTATTTCAAATTGGACCAGTAGTTCAGATTATCGCTTTCAATCGAACAAACAAACTATCCAGCTTTATATATATTATTAGTAATCTATCTCTATCATCTTAACAATTTAAAAAAATAAACACCGCGTAAGAGATATGAAGTGATTGACCAATTCGTTTAAAAGTTATTCGATTTCTTTACATTCATGTGTATAAAAAAAAGCACAAACAAAATTTAATGGTTTTTGAACAAAATTATTACAAAAATAAGAACTCGACTGGCTGTTCATGTGAAATGTGTTAGTTTTAACTCTGACATATGGTAGTGAATGTTGGGTATGGCAGAAGAAGCACGCGAGTAGAATAAATGCTGTTGAGATGAGAGCATTTCCAAGTATGTATGGTATTAGTTTGAGAGATAGATTAAAGAATAGTGTAATAAGAGATCGATGTGGTGTAAAAGATGACGTTGTGACAACAGTAGGGAAAGGGATGTTAAAATGGTTTGGACATGTTGAAAGGATGGATGAGAATAGAATGACTGCACAAATATATCCAGGCGAACATATCTTAACCAGGTAAAGAAAGGTATTAAAGAAGGGCCAGGTCAGAAGTAATAGACCTATGCGAGTAATGGTAGCGAGAGAGGTTTGTTAAAGTCGTAGTAAGTGGAAATCCTGTCTGCATACTCCGATGGAACACAGACGTGATGTATGTATGTATGTAAACGTTATTTTGATATTATATTTCATGAAAACCCATCCATTGCAGAAAGCTGAGGATAATGTCAAACACAAAAAAGGATCGTTTACTTATTTTTGTTGGCTTATAGTTCTCGTATAAAAGAACGTAATTTTGCCAAAGATTAATCCCTAAATACTAATATCTCGTAAGATATTACTAATAAAAATAAAAAAGCTTTAATTTCTCATAAAATGTACTTGTATCTGCGTAAAAATAAAGTTTGCCTTCATATTCTGATTTCTTTACTTATCTTGGATCGCAACACGCATTTTTTAATAAAAAAAGGCTATGTCGTTAACTTGTACGCTTTTAAAGCAGCTTTTGGCTATAAAACCTGTTCATAAAAGCATGCTTAATTCAATTCAAATCTATTTTTGTCTAGTTTAATTTAACGCATAGCTGTGGGCTCTAGTATGGACGAACAAACATTGAGTATTTACATAAAATTTTCAATAATGTTTGATTAAATTTTACTCGTTTTTTTAACACGTTTTTTATTACCTTTGCTCATATGTATCGATCTGTACTTTTATTATATTATTATTATATTAATAAGTATTATTATATTATTATATCATAAGGTAAATAATAGATAAAAACAATGAAAAACATGCGTTTATGCCACTAGTTTAGATATTTAGAAAAAATACTAATTATCATTAGATAAAACTGTAATTAAAAAAGTTTAGTACAAGACTTTATATCGAATTCATTAAGGAAAGTGTGCACTTTCGTCTAGAACTTTTATTTATTTATTAATAAAATAATAAAACTATATCATTATTGAAATTATATGTTCCAGCATGAACATAAATATCTAGTTTCTACGAGAGTAAGAGATGAGAAGATACAGTATTTTATTTGCTACGATCCTGAAATAACTTATCTAGCTTTCCTTATATTCTTTTATATTAGTAAAGCGTAAACCTTTTGAGCGTCTATCACTAGCGTCTATAGACTGCGGTGACACTAACACGCAAACTGTATGCTTGTTTGTCGACACTTGCCGAGCGCGGCAATTATGGCCCAAATTCCCTTTTTCTCAACGCCTAAGATACGATGATAATGATGATGATAAATCTTTTTTTTTTGTATTTCCAGTAAAGTTTAATGATATAGTTAAGTTAAAAATAGTTTTATTATTGGCCTCAGTAATCATCGATATACATTGATCCTGCGAAGGTTCCATTTACTACGATCAGATTGTATGAGATACATATAAGAGTACATATGTAAAAACATTTTTGCCCTTTGTTATCCCAGTTTCACATAATATTTATTTTTCCAACGCCAAATTCAATAAACATATGGAGATCATAGTCATAAATAAAACATAATATCTAATATATATTTACGAAAATTTCAGACTTTGACCTGACTCAGAGATGAGCTTAAGTTATATAAATCAGGCAAAATTTAATCACATAATTGTTTGACCTGGCTGGGGATCGAACCCACAACCTCTGACGCATAAGATACCACTAACGTTTAACATTCAAACTCACTCTGCTTGTACCTCAACAAAATGAGCGGGTGAAATGACTGGGTAATGTGACATAATATACGGTATATACGCCGTGAGGTACCGGTAGAATTGAATAGTACCTCCCACTGTACTGTGTCGTAAAAGGCGATTATAGTACCTGGACCGACAGGTGGCGGTATATCCACCTGAATCAGGGCAGCTCAAATGCACAGGGCGGGGATGGACAGCATCAAGAGTAATGGCAGTCGCGATAGCTGCGCTCTGCGATTGCCAATACTATTGCGCAGCGCGTCAATTATAGGAAAAAAAACCTGCTTCCTTAGAGAGGCTTATGTCCAGTAGTGGATTTCCTATGGCTGGTAAGATGATACGATATATTTCTTCAAGACACGTGGTTGGCGATGCGCTATAGATATCCTTGTGAAATTACGCGGTCTACAGGCTGCGGTAACGCTTATTATCACACGAACTGTATGCTTGTTTGTTGACCTGATCTAATAAAAAAGTACAAGGTAAACTTTGTTCAGTTAAGATATAATATCACCGTAAAAGAATAATTATTAAAGCTTAATTATATACGTTACTCGAAAAAAAATGTAGTGATTCAGGTGGTCAAAATGTTTCTCAATTTCACACCAGACACCAGATGCCGCCACTTTCTATGTACTTCGTCGTTAAGTCATGTCGATTAAATTTATACAGACCCTTCTCGACTTTGTTACTCCAGCCAACATCCGGCAACTTGGGCGACCTATTTTTACTCACCCCTGGCTCCTTGTAAATAATATCATTTATTTTATAATATTTTTCAAAAACTTTTTGGTTCATTTTTTTATCGTTGTCGAATGTTGATGTGATTATATGAGGTAGACCTAGGTCATCTGATTTGGAATCTTATTCTCCATTATTTCTATTTAAAAAAAATCGGCAAAATCCTTCCTACTGGGGGGGCCTGTGTCCAGCAGTGGACTTCCAATGGCAGGTATGAATATGATGTAGTAAGCTATACGTAGTCTTAACTATACTTATATTGAAAAGAAGTCGTAAGAAGTTGGATCAAACTGATATAGTAAGTAAAAATCGATTAAAATTAGTTCAATAGTTTAAAATTAAAACAATAATAATAATTTATTTCGTATAAGTAACTAGTTTAATCAGAGTACACATGATAAACACCGAGACACGAAATTTTGATATAGAGTTTTTATTTGTCTTAATATAGCTTTTTACTTGTACGTATACGAACGTTGTTGTAACATAGAAATTTTAAAGCTTACCTTTTCAAAGCTTTCACGCTTTAAGAGACATTGTATGCATTTATGTGAACAAGTAAAATGCAGTCATGTGAGAAACGTGCTTGTTGGTTTAACAGGACATTCCTTGTGTCGCAGTTTTAGTTTAGAATTATATTTTTATTGTTGTTTCGTATTTATTTAACATTTATCCTTTAACTTTAAACAAGCAGGCAATTGTTAAATATACTTTATTTTACACTCTTACTTTATCCAGCACTGAACGTTAGACAGCAAAACTATGTTTTATAGGTATCAATGATTCCATTGATTTTTCTTTGATAGTAACATTGAAATAATTGAAACAATGTTTAAGCTTATGGATGTTGGTGTATGTTTTTTATTTGTGCTTGGTGTTATGGGGAACCGGCAGAGTAGAATAGTAACTTCCCTGCACCAACTATTGTAACCAACCGCAGCAGAATGGTTCAAATGTAACAAGGCCAAGATGAGTTGCAGTCGATTGCGGGCAATACTCCCTCTTTATTTGGCAGGACTATGTCCAGCAATAGACGTTCTATGTTAGCAGTGACAATATTGAAGTATAAAGACGGTTTTAAGATTTTTCTATAAAATATAATTGTAAAGTCTATAACCTTCACCAGTGACTACGAGTTGCACAGCCCCTTCTATGAAAGCAAATTGTTAATACGTGACTCGGCAATACAATACAATAGAAAAAACGCGATGATAGTTATGCAACGATTAATTATTATCACAATTTCACAAAAAAAGATAGTAAAATATATGTTTGACTAACTAAGTAGCCCCTCACTATATAGACTCTTAAGTTTCCACGACGACGTAATTCATAGAGATGGCAGAAACCAACTGACATAAAGTGTATTTTGAACTCAATAGCTCAAGTTTAAACATTAATAATAATAAATTTATTCAAAAACAGTTATATGCATATTTCAATAGCAACTCGGAAGTTTGCGATTGTCACAAACTGTGCTAAAGGCCTCAGACTTCCCAAACTATTTGTATGGTAAAATTTTATATTAAAACATTTTTACAAATTGAGATCAACTCCTTTTTTTAAGTCGTTAACAACCAGAAGGGTTTTTCATGGTAAATAAGAATGTACTAAATCGTTTTTAAATGTAAAAAAATTAAAGTAGTCAATATAGTAATACATTTTTTGTTTTTGGGCCATTATATATAAATATTTATGTGCGAGATTCAATCAGTGACATTAATGTTAATTGAAAAACTGTGACAGATTCAAATTCTAATTCAGTTATTGCTTGTCAAAAGACAAAATACAATATAAAATAGAGTTTCATGTGACAAGCAAGCAAGCAAGGGCATTGCAATATGTAAGAACTAACTACCAGCTAGCTTTACTAACAATATTCAATTCTTATAATCTGATATATAATAAAACTAATTACAGTAAATCAACATCGCAACTACAATAAAATTTATTACAATATTTAAATCTTGATGGATATTTACACAAAAACACAACATTGACACATTAGTTATTTATTAATTATTTTTATAAAGTGGAAGATTTGAGTAGAATGTGATAAGACAAAGTAACAAATGGGTTTTAAAATAAAACCAAAGTTAATATAGCAGCATTGTGACCCAGAAAATTCAACCGGTTTCCGTCAACTCACCGACTTTTATAGGCTTTCCCGAGACTGATGCCTTCGTTAGACAAGTCCGGCGGGACTGACGGGCTTAATCTATTACGGCTTTAATTGAATCACTTATACCGACATCACCACACTGTTGATATTATTCGATGTTAATCTACAAACTTTTGTAATTAAATTAACGCCGAGACTATTTATTCCGCGTTCTATAACGAAGAGTTAATTAATATTTTTTAATAAGTGCAAACTTGTACCTTCGTAATATTAATAGGATACTTGTAATCACGATAACCTTTAGTTTTGCTCGAGATTAATTTTCTACAGAAAATGTTGATGTATAGTCAACAAAAAAATAAAAGTTATATAAGTATTTACCTAAATGTTGTCTGTTTAAAATCCCTTTCTAAAACAGTGTAAAATATTACTTCTGAAGGAGTCCTCTCTGGATTTTCTTCTCTTTTAAAATGTTTATTTATTTAAAGAAATTATGGATACTGGCTAGAGGAGACATTTATTATCTAAAATTAATAACATGAAAAAAGTCTAAAGCTTATGATTGTAAACTTAAGTATGACAACTCGGTAATCATTATTAATAGAATTAAGATTGAAATATGTCTAATAACCATTACAACAACTTTCCATTTAAACACGAATTCATGCAATATTGCGAGCAGGCAAGTTATTTTTTAATTGATCCCTTATTGCTTATTTACATTTAAACATATAGTATTGACACATTCAAGTGCTAGGAGTTGTAAGTCGCACACGCAGTGCTTGATACAGAATATACAAGCATCTGTACGTGCCTATAACTTATATCAATTTATTTTTATTACATCCACAAACATACCTGTAAGCGGTACAGCAACTAAAATACGCTCGTAGAGACAAGAATACTACGAGCGCATTTTCAACTTTGTGATTTAAATATATTTTGTCACATTACCCAGTAATTACGTAATTACACTACCTCTCTCACCCTTCAAACTCGGAACAGAATATTGCTAATACTGCTATTTGGCACAAATAAGTGATAGTGAAATATCAAGGCACACGACCTTTGCATGAAGTCAACCTCGTGTAATCCTACACCTAATGCTCCACAAGTTCGTACTTGCAGCCTGCATTCACGTCTGAAAATGTACAATAGTACATTTTAAGTGGAATAGTTTAATGCAGTATAGTACACAATTACGCAGCACTGTGTTATATTGCGTAACTGTGTATTGTAGTGAATGCAAAGTTCGTGCTATCGGTTTCTGTGCCTCAGTTGCCTCTTAATATACCTGGTACAGGGAGGTACCATTCTACTTTACCAATGCGTCTTATATTTATATAAAAAAAACAGTATTAAAACCACATTATATTGTCCTTATGACAGATAAAAAGAGTAGTCGGTGTAGTCAATAAGATATAATTTTATATACAGAATGAAATCTATGTTACAAGCTTATAATAAAATTTATTTGAACGGCTTTTAAATGCAATTTCTCTTTACCTTCGTCGTTCTTTTAAACTGGCACTCATATTTTTAATTTTTTTTATTTTACATTTTCGCAATATACGCGTTCTATATATTTTCAACAATAATTGAACATAATTTAATTCTTTTAAAATTTTATATTAATCTTTCGATTAAGTATCTACCTTATATCAATCGTTCTCAGGAGTTTCCATTATTATAAGAATTTACGATCTCGGGTTACATCGACCATATCGGGATATTTGATCTTCTCGGACTACATTTCTTATACTTGTTCGGGCAACTTTAACCTTCACGCGCAACTTTGGCCTTTTCGGACAATTTTGTTCAATACAACCTTGAATATTTTACTTAGATATCATAATTAATATTAATTTTAAACCTTTAAGATTATTTTGTACTCGTATAGACATACTTAATAAAATACAGATATAACGCTGCTAGTTTGTAGGTTCATAGGAGTCAAAGTTATTTTGTAGTCAAAGTTAACCAGTAAACATTAGTTTTACTAAAGTACACAAACAAGTCAAACATCTAGAATAAAGTAGTAGCTGTACACTTGAAAATGCATTGTTACATTTATGGCAACTTTAGAGAATAGCAACATAGTTTAGACGTTCTGGAACGTTGCTCAAAATGTTTGTCAGTTGTTTTTTCTGCGGTTAACTGGCTTAGTTAGCTGAGGGAATGCATAAAACTAAGAACGTTTAAACGCCACAGATTTTTCTTCTGTTGAAAATATATTCTGGTTATTTAACATGCAGAATTTAGAGCGTGTGCTTTAATTGTTAAAATGAGCATTATATTTGAAATTACTTACTATTAAATTTATGATTGTAACTTTATACAACTATTCTGTTTTAATTCGCTTACAACACTTGTGTTACGGACATCAAACAACAGAGGAATCACAAATATACTACTTAAACTTTTATATATTTGTCCTGAGTGGGGATCGAACCCACGACCTTTGGCACACAAGACGGATCAATCAAAATTAAATATCTAAATTTAGCGACATGTCCGTTTGTTTTGATTTCGATGGCTTTGAAGTTTGATTTTTCACGGCTCCAAGGGTCAGTATTCCTGAATATTTTAAATATAGGTTTCATCTTGCTAACTCTACATATTTCTGAGAAAATTTGTCTTTGTTACAGACGGAAAGACGTACAACAAAGTCATTCTATAAGGGTTTCATATTTTCCGTTTAAGTTCTAAATCTAAAAATACATTTGGATTCGAATTGCCAAATTTAGTAAAAGGTATCGCAAGTTTTAGTAATAGGTTTAGTTTTTTCTTTAAATAGTACTAAATTCTTAAGCTCAGTTTTACTATAAGCCACTCAGTTTTACTCTGCCCACGCTATAAACTGACCAATCGCTAAACTAAGGACCAGACTAATTGGTCTGGTCCCTGTTTTATTTGCACTAAAAAGAACTACTAGGTAAACTCAAAGCAAACACGCCATATTTGCTTGACCTCATACAACTTACAGTGCAGTGCTGCCTCTTTTTATATTACGCATGTATGCGGAACTAAAATGTACGGACTTAATAATTATAGATATATAATAGTATATATATAGATATGTAATAGTAATTATAGATATATAATATATAATAAAGATATATAATAAATAAATAAAGACGAAATAATTAAATCTTGCGCTTGGGTGACGTATTAGCTATGAGATTGTTTAGCTAATGAACACGCTAAAGCTACTAATTAGAATTTAGTTAAACTAATCGATAATACAAGAATTAATATTAACAAACAGGTGTTTGTGTCCACTCGATGCACAAATGTTATATTCAAATTTTTTGTATTCTAAACTGCGAAGTCTAGAAAATTCGAAAATATACTGGTTGTTACAGAAAGACACTGAATATTTATGATTCAGACAATATGTTCATAGTTAAATCTTTAAAATATCAATATCATAGTTTCAAAATATTTTGTAACATTAACATGGTGGCTACTTATTATAAAACTATTCATAACGGTTTTATGAAACCTTTATTACAACCAATTTTTCTTATAGGTTCTTTTTGGTGGCTCGTGTGATGCACCTACATTAAACTAAGTTTTAAGACATGTGTGCTGTAAACTGGGATAACGTAGGGCCTACTTTAAATATCAGATGATAAAATAAACTTTAGTGCTTAAATTTTTCTAAAATGAAATTATTTCATTTATTTATTTTTTAAGATTCAAAAGTGCTTGTAATCATTATACCATCATTCAAATCAGTCAACAGACGACCAATCAGTGACCTAACAATCGTAATATTTATCATCATCATTGTCATAGTTGCCGCAGAACGCCCACGGCTGGGCATAGGCTTCCCAAAGGAAAGGAGACTTGCCTATAGCTGCCGCACTGAGCAAGCGCAAACTGCGCTGGGCAGGCGTGGTGGCAAGCGTAGCTTCGCGACGAGAATGCAGCTGCCCATCCATACCCTGTTGTTTTTGAGTGCTTATTCTTCCAAGCACAGTGACTGCCAGACTACTCAGTTATAACAAACGCCATGAGGGTACGCCAAGTTAATGTCACTATAACTAAGTTTTAACCTAATTTGCCGCTCAACTACCATATCTTTATCTTCCATAAGAAACTTCGTTTAAGAAAAAGAAACACGATAAACGAATTAGTGAATTAGGGACCAACCGTTCACACGTAATGCTGTAACAAAAAGGAAATAGGGATTAATTTTTGTATTGTATCGGCAGGAGTAATAGCAGATATAAGTCGAAATTGATAAACAGTTTCATCATTTGAAGCCCAGTTCGAAGCCTATACCGCGACAGATATTCGTCGTTCGTCCTCAGAATCGAATGATCCCCTGTATAAATATTTGTGGCCCCTTTCAAACAGAAGCCTTTGCAAAATCGTTTCCAGCCTTCTAAGGATCATTGCCTTTATTGTAAATTCCAATGTGAAACGCTGTAAAATTTTACTTCGCTCGTCACTGGTTAGCTTTTGTACGGTTAAACAAATGATGACGAGTTGGGTGTTTTTACATTCAATCCGTTGACCTCACTCCGAGACTTGTGTTATGGATATTAGATAATAGAAGCATTACAAATATAATAATTAAATACATGTAAACAACATTCAGACACCGAACATAAGTATGCCTGTATATTTTTCCGTGGTAGGTATCGAACCCTCGACCTTTGGCGCACAACATAAGATTAATTTTCATGTAGTTCTATTGCAAAACTCTATTCATAAAACTCTCTATAAATTTGAATTGAACTCTTTATTAAACTCTCTATTAGGTTTTTTATTGTACACTCTAGACTTTTGACTATGGGATATGCGCTATCAGAGCTTCTCTGTATTAAACTTTATGATACACTGGTGTATGATATACGTCTAATTAAATTTTTTATTTACGTATTGTATGTCAAATTTATTATATATATCTAATGATATAGCTATTCTTATAGTAATAAGGAACACATCCCAAAATCTTAATACAAGGATACCTAGGGTGGAATATACATCTAATGATACAGCTATTCTTATAGTCTAGTACTGTGTTCCTATTATTTTAAAATTGCTCACAAGTAGCAATTACATCGTTGCTATTTTTGTTTCAAGTTGCAAACTGCATCTCCCGTAAAGCCGGTAATAGGCGGAATTTCAAGATACAAACTATTTTATCTCAATCTGTGAGTGGTGTAAGATTTTTATGCTCGTTAAACGTCTTGTTATAGAAACGTTAACGAGATATTCCATCTTGTCTTAAGTCTCGGAGTGTTCGAACCGTCAACTTTGCTTTGGAAATTATTATATATATATTAGCTTTGTTTTTGTTGGCGGTGTTTTTCCTCGTTATTCCACCGCGAGGACCTTTCATATTCTTTACCAAGTTTTAAAAAATAGTTCACTGCATCTGTTTAATACTCTTTATTTCTACCGAAAAGATTTATCATCATCACCATATCCTCATGATAGAGGGATTTAGTCCATAATTGCCGCGCTGGGCAGGCGTGGTGGCGATCACAAAGCAACTTCGTGACGAGGATGCTGCTGCCTATCCTCGCCCTGAGTATTTAAGCTGCGCTGTTTCGATGGTTATACCGCCATCTGTCAGTTTCGGTATCGTAGTCGCCCCTTACGATGCCTAGTACAGATGGTTATTCTATTCTACTCCGCCGGTACCCCACAATATTGATCTAATTACCCAATATACGTATATATTATACTAATTATTATTATTGTGAGAGCTTATAACATTATTTGTGAGCCTTAATTAATGTGTTATGATTTAAGAAACATTACGAAGTTACTTCTTTAGGCATCTTTGAGCTATGACGTCACAGTATAACGCTCGAGTGACATGTTCTGGTAGTACCGAGCATGTCATAGGATCCGCTTGGCTCTTTTTGGCTTTTCGGCTTGCATGTACACAGCTGATCGCGACTATTTTATGAAGAAAAATATGAACCGATATGTATAGCATTTATGCTCACTCTGTTGATCCAGCTTGAGAGATAGAATAGTTTATATATCTCAGCTTATAGTCGCATTACTTTACATATATACATAAGTATATAGTCAAGACGAAACTACGTCTGTTGGGTCGGCTAGTTACTAGTAAATGAAGAATACAAGAAATGCATGCAATAATTGGAATGCAGTGATATCGGGATCTCTCGTTATCTAACAATTAATAATTGCCAACGTCTTGTCCCAGGGTTTGAGTCAACGTCGTATAAGATCAACAAGATCATGATCTGAAAAACACCAAGGAGTGAAAGTGCAACAAACGTTTTTTTTGCAGTCAGCAAACATGCATACGGTCCTCTTGATGATAAACGTGACCGCAGCCTTTAGATGGTCGTATCGTACAAGAATATCACTAGCGTGTCGCCAACCCTGTGCACTGAAGATACAATATCTTACTGGTTTGAAGGATGGGAGAAGCTGTGAAATTACTGGGTAATTTAACATAATATCTTCAATTCATAAGGTGGGCAACGCGCATCATTATTATTATATTAGCCATTGAAATTTCACCGCTGGAGTTTAAGCATATGAACTCTTTTGGATTGTTATTCTGCCATCAGTTCGTTCTGGCATCAAAGTGACCACTTAGAGCTCGATCCCACTTGTCGGGTGTCGGATCCGTATATTAAACGGAAGTTACAGTGGCAGATCATTATATATGAAGCTATTTACACTTATCGGAAACCGATTTGGTGTCGGGTCCGACAAGAAATGTCGGGTGTTCTGCCAGTCCTCTACGCCCGGAAAAAAATCGTGTCGGATCTCGCTCGCCTATGATAAAGAATGGCGCTGTTCACATTCGTCTGATGTCATGGCTGATAACCCTCTCCCCGCTGCCCCTCATTACTACCTCGTTACTGTACTAATATTTGAGCCAATAGATGGTTGAATGTAGCTATCGACGTTCTTAAATAATTAGAAAACTTAATTTCGTCACTCCCCATTTCTATTATTAAATTCTAAAATGTTCCCAAACTAAATCTTTCTCTCAGGATTGGGTGCACCCAATATTTGTTTTTCTTGGCTGTTTTTCCTGGTTTTCTTAATAAATAAGAAATTCGTCGACGTTTATCTCACACTATCGCTTCGCGTAGAATGTTTAAAATTGACACTAGCTTCGACCGTGGCCGACAACCGATCATAAATTAATATACGGATCCGATAGCCGCCTAGTGGGACGATACCTGGTACAGGGGGTAATATACTCTGCCGGTACCTCACGGCAAGTAGCGCTTAATATCCTTGTGACATAATGAGCAGTCTATAGGCTGCAGTGACGCTTACTATCACGTGGACTATATGCTTGTATACTTGCATTATATGCGATCTGGCCTATAGGGTATGGTTAGGAAACAATGGCACTGTAAAACAGACCTCGACTTAAACCTGCCAAAGGGTTGGTACGTTATCTGCTCCTGGCGTACAAAGGTCAAGACCGAGTCGTTCCTGGGAGCGTTCGACTACTGGATTAGACAGCTCGAATGACAGCTATTGTTCAGACTAGGTTAATTTAATATAAGCGATTAGGGTACTATTTCTGCCTTTAAACGGTAATTCAATTTAACAAGCTATTAATATAGCTTTTCGTACAAACTTTTAATAACGGTAACCTAACAATATTAAAATTTGAAGAACTACTTATATACTTACAGGGACCACAAAGTGTGAAATCCCTACAGAAAACATTTATATGTTCGATTAAACCAGGTCGAAAAACAAGCATACAGTCCGCGTGATTGTAAGCGTTATTACAGCCTATAAACGCTCGTTATAACACAAAGACACTAAAGCGTTGCCAACTTTGTGACTTGAAGATATTATGCATCATTTAACAGGGTAATTCACTATCTTTCTCACCCTTCAGAAATAGGAGTGAGGTGCAGGCCAATGCAGACGACCTTATGTGTATATATATGTTTGACCATTATAGAAATCACATGAGGTCTACCTCATGTGGTTTATATAATGAAATGGTTGTTAAAAATTTAGTATTATATAATAAGTTAGTAAAAAAATATTTATATTAATGTTGCTGAAGGCTAATATAGAAAATGGCTTGATTTTTTTTTTGTATTTTCTTCTAGGCATACGGAAAGATCCAAGTTTCAAAGTTTTTAAGTTACAGAACGTTCAACGAAGAGTAAAAATGTAGTATTTTACTTTTAAATTAATTATTCTGAGAGTGGCGGTTCTTGTCTTTTTATATTTTCACTTCTCTTATACAATGCTAAAGGTAGACCTTATACAAAGGTCGTTAATGTGGGCCCCTCACTCTCACCTATGTCTATCGCAAATAGCAGCGGTATTCGCATTGCTATGAGTGATTTAAATTATGAGAGAGGCAAGATTCTCAAGTCACATGGATGACAACGCGTTAGTGATATCCTTGGGATATTCAAGTGTCTATAGGCTACTGGGACACTTACTATCACGCGGACTGTGTGCTTGATTGTCGACCTGGTCTAAAAAAAAGAACTATCTGGCAATAAAAGCATGTGTTATCTGCATTACACCTGTTTATAAGAGGCAACCTACCAAGGAGCACGTCAACGAGCTCTCTAAGCGACAATTGCACTCCAACTGTCAAAACTTTTATGTCCCTAAGAGATAAATATGGAGAACCAGGCCAAATTTGCGGCACGTACGCGCAGTTTATCAGCAATATCCAAGGGCGGTGCTTGTGGGAAGTGGAAGTTGCTGTTTGCAGTCTTAAATACGAGATCTATGAACATATACTCATAGACATATTTTTATATAGAAAATACCTTTTTTTTATTATTTTATATGGGAACGCGAACGTATAAAATTGAAAACTAAAAATCAGTAACATTCTGTGAAAGTAATAATAACTTTTAAATCCTGACATGTCTGATTAATCTTTAGTACAGCTGCCGCAAGGCTACCAAAACGTGAGACAAGAAATAATTTAATTAAATTTAATGTTCAATAAAGGTTTAAAAAATAACTTTAAGGCTGTTAGAAAGTAGTATAATTATTGACTAGTTATCTGCTTGTAACTTTGTTCTTGAGGTTTTAAAAGCATACCTGGGGTTTTCTTGCTATTACCAAAAGAATTCTAAGTCGCTCTCTGCAAATCGTCCCGATAAAAATTTCGGATTCTTTAAGGATCCTACGGATTTTTTAAGGATAAAATGTAGCATATGTTTTATTCCAGACTATCAATAATCTCTGCGCAAATTTATATACAGATCTATTCAGTTATTCTGGCATGAAAATAAATATATATATATAATTTAATTATATAAATCAAATCAAATTATATAAATAATTTGTAATAAAAGTAGCTATAAATATAGATCTCAGATTTCTTAGAAACTATATATTTTACATCGTTCAAATTGGATCGAATGTAATAAACCGAACAGACTCTTATTCAGACAATAAAAATGTATATTATTTTCTAACATTTACGCATGCTCATAATAAAATTATCTTCTGACAAATTTAAAAAAGAAAAACATAATTATCGATCGCTACTATTACTTCGATTCTAGAACGTAGTATTCTTACTGTCCAATTTATTTATTATAGTTGTGCTGTATATTTTTCAAGATTGTATTACAGTTCTCTTTTTTTGTTTTCAAAGTTTATGTTATATTTACGAGTATATTTTATTTTTATTTTTTGGTACATCTCAAATCAAGTAGTTACATATATTCTTCACACATTTTCAATGCAAAGGTTGCTCGGAATAAATCGCTTTATACGATAAGGCCGCCTATTATACAGTCTTCACTATGTAGTAGTGTATTATCTTCTATTTATATTATTGTCCGTAAATTTAAGGTGGACAATAAAATGTATTATTATACAAACACAGTTAATTCAACTTTTTACAAGTTTTGTTTCATGTTTGGTTCACTTTGGAAAACTTTAAACGTCAAGTTACAAGTCGTTAAAAAGTAATTTTGATTATCAAAGCAGCCGTAATCGACTACAGCTGTACATAGACCTCAAGAAATGAAGTATTTTCCCATAATTGCTGCGATGGTTAAGCAAGGTGGCAAACGCAGAGAGTTGCTTAGTGTCATGAATGTTGCTGCCGATCCTCGCCATGCTTCGGGTGGATATGCCGCCATCTGTCGGTATCGGTACCTCAATCATCTCTTACGACTTCTAATATAGGGGGTAGTAATATCCTACTCTGACGGTATCACATGGCCAATGTAATTTCATTGCTAAAGTAGTATTATAACCAAAACTATGTCTTAGGACCAAATAACTACTGTACTAGCATAAAAAATAAAACTTATTGACCAATTCTAAAAATAGCTAAGTTAGTGGAACAGATTTACTTGTAATATGATCTGTTCCTCGAATTGTCTTTGTTTGTTACGAGCCAGTAAATTCTTTTTTATTCAATATTATGCGAAACATTTCCAAGCAGAAAATTCTATTGTTATTCTCATATTGAATTCAAAGGACAAATTGATATACTTCGCAAGCAAAATGGAGACTTATTGTAAACATACGGGCAATGTTGCGTCTTACGCGCTTTTTTATTGTAGTAACTATTGTATTTTGTAACATACACTCTTAAAAATATATATTATTTTACTCCCGTAAATGGAAAAATTTAGTTCAATTGTTTTTATAAGAATGCGATGAATAGGTTCGTGCTTGTTTAAGTCACAATTGGTAATTTCTTTCTGAACTTCAAAAGTAATTTACTAGATTTGGTATAGTAAATTTTTGCTTATACTGTGGTCGGATAAGTAAACCTATTTCTGATTCAACTATTTAGAATCTTATTTGTAATATTGTTTTATTGCCGGATGTTCCTTATTTTGTTTAAAAATATTTACCTAGCGGAAACTTTTCTAATTATGTATATCATATTGCTCATGTTAATTGTTCACAGAATATACTTTTTTCAATTCTGCCTATACCTACCGATTCCGATACCTACTTTTACTCTTCATGTGTTGGGTCTCATCACAATCTAAAGATGGCGTCGCTATTGACCATCATCCATGTTAAATATGATTTAATAGAATGTCTTGAACATTGTGGTATTGTCTTAGATTGTTTAGGACAGTCTGACCAAATAGACAGAAGCTCGTGATTAATTAAAAGAAAAAATATAAGAAAAAACCTGTGCTCTTATTAAGGTAATACATTCTGTAGACTCTGATTTTTAAGACAGGGTCCTAGTATATATTTATTTTGCGAACTTATTGCAAGTTTAGTCCGTAAAAATAATAAAACGTAGTTTTGTAAATACTGCAGCTCGTCTTAGTAAATTGATATAAAGAATTTAAACATACTTTTGTATGTATATTTAGAATTTGCTTCCTCGAATACGTTCGATACAGCCTTCATTATACAAAATCATCATGCAGAAGGAGAAGCTGATTGATCGACTGACTTACTTTTAGAAAGAGTAGGTAAAGGTTTTTTTTAAACATAAGGGAGCATTAAAAAGGATTTTTCAAAATATATCTCTCAAAGAGGTAAAGAGGGGCGCAAATTTAGTATGAAACTTTGCTATTTTATAAATTATTTAAGTAAAACTCAGTATAAAAGTTCTCCATTAAATATCATGGAAATTAAAATTGAAAATTCAATATTTTTTTAAATATCATCTCATCCTCTCGTAAAAGGGTGCTGTAAACTTAGTACGAAAGCTTTACAATTTAATGCGGATGTAGTTGGATATATTAAAAAGAAACTACCTTATCTATCAGCGCATAGGCTAATTATTTCCTATTATTATCATATCGTAGGATGTCCACCTCCAAGAGATTATCAAAATAATAAATAAATAATTGATATTCGAACGAAATCTCATATATTCTCATATAAGCTTACCAGTCTTCTTGGTAAGTCACTTTAAAGCTTGTGTTACAAACATCAGATAGCAAAGAAATTACAAATATAATAATTTAATACTTATTTTTTACAATCAGAGACAAAGAAAATACACGAATAACATCATATTAATTTTGTCCACATAAAATAGGATCTTATTTAAAAATCTTTTTTGTTTAATTTATTAATACTAAATTATTGGTATCAAAGAAATCAATCTGTACATAAAGGTAATTCTCAAGAATTATTACTTTCTAAATACATATGTCTGTGCAATCTCATTGAAAGCTACTCCAAGCACATCTGCAAAAAATTACATCGACATTTTACAGAAAAAAATGCTCAAAAGAGTCTTGCGTAAGGCCCATAGTACACGGCGTATTTTAAACGCGCCGACGACGCGCGTTTCAGAAACGCGCGTTTTCGGCGCCGTGGACGCAGCTTGTTGCGTACTAGGTACTAGAACGTAAGGTACATACTTTAGGTTACTAGGTTGCGTTCGAATTGCGTTTGAAGCGCGTATACGCGCGTCATCTGCGCGTCGTCGGCGCGTTTAAAAAACGGCGTGTACTATGGCCCTAAGATAAGAGCGTTCGATTTGATTAGGCACAGAAGAGCGTATCAACCCGTATCAACCCAAACTGTGAGACGTTATTACCTTGACAGATCACCACAGATAACACGAAACGCTATACTCCGTGTAAAATAGGCCACGTCGAGTTCGCGCGCGATACGAATCTTGAATATGCTGGATATTTTGCCATCATATGGGTGTTTCTACCGAATTATATTATACGGGTTTATTTAGATTATCTTACAAATTTTTTGGAGGAGCCTGATGGCGCAGATGGTAGTGATCCTATCTTAAGCACCAAGGGTCGTGGGTTCGATTTTTTTTTTTATATATTTGCTATATATATATAATGAAATTTGTGTTTTTCTGGTTCTGTGTTTTGGGTGTTGAATATATGTATTAAAGTAGTATAACAAGTGCTTTAAGCGACTTACCACAGAGTCAGGTCAATGGATGGGATCTCGTGGAAATTTATATTGTGTCATATTCAAAATACCGGATAAAAATTAATCGTTAAAATGTTTGTACTCTGGAACAAGCATATTGGATTATTATCATCTTTCTGTGTTTATAACTGTCAGAAACAGGATTGTACGGGATCAAGGGGATCGGGAAGTTGTACGAAAAAAAATATGTGATGTTTGTGTGCAGGTATGTGGTAGTGATTCTATATTGTGCGCCAAGGGCCCAGGACAAATATATGTTGAATATTTGTGTTTACTCTATGTGTGGATGTTAAAAATATATAATTAATTGTTACAATATCCGTAATATGACTCATCTGTCCAATATCCGTTAAAGTGCTTTAAGCGACTTATCTCGCAGTCAGATAAATATACGAGATGTGTTGTGAATGTGGTATTATAATAAATCAATTATATCAATTGACACGATATCTCATACCTTGATCTGACTCCGAAATAGGCAGCATTAATCACTTACATTACAGATATCAGTCAACAGAGGAATTACAAATATAAATAATAATAATAATAAATAAAATGAAAATAATAATAATAATAAATTTCCACAACATCTCACATATGGACCTGAGCCCGTTGTAAGTCGCTTAAAGCACTTGTGTTACGGACAACGACAACAACAGAAGAATCACATATATACTACTTAAATACATATATTTAACAACCAGACACGTAACAAACACAAATATCATCATATGAATATTTGCTCTGGGTGGGTATCGAACTCATAACCTTTGGCGCACAAGATAGGATTACTACCATCTGCGCCATCGGGCACGTTAAATACTGAGATACATATAGATACAACAATTACTATTTATAAAATTCTGACACTGCCCGTGACTTCGTTTGCGTGACCTTGGAGGGGTATAGTAGCCTTCTTTGATAAACGAACTCCAACACTAAAATATTTTTTTCAAATTGAATCAGCGTTTCCTCGGATTTGAGCGTTCAACCAAACAAACAAACTCTTCAACATTATAATATTATTATATATTACAGATCTAAAAAAATAATTAAAACTCGCTCAGTAACGGGAACACCGGGAAAATTTTTTACTATGAAATCCAGACGAATGTAGACCAATGCTGCAGTAAGAGCAGTCTTAAATACTGTTCATGTCAAATCATCTCGAAACTACTAATGTAAATTAATGGTTATAAACCCAAATTAAAAGTGTGAAACACGAGTAAATTATTTAATCATTTCGAAAACGATTTTACTGGTTAATTAAAATTTTATTTGGTGTTTTTGAAGCGCGAAATGGATTTAACTGGAATGCAATTGGTTTAATTTAATGATTATTAACTTACGTATAATTTACGTCATATATTTCACTACACGCGATAAAACATTATTTTAAATCATCGTTATATCAACCGTAGGATGTCCACTGCTGGACATAGGCCTCTCCAAGTGATGACTAATATGGCCCGGTTATATGCGGCCTGCGCCTAGCACGACCGTCGAGTTTCAGTAAGATCGTCTGTCTTCCTTATGGATTGGCGGATATGTGGTCTCCATTCTAGAACCTTACGATTTAATCCGCTTTCGGTTCTGCGAACTAAGTGCCCTACCCACTGCCACTTCAACCTTCTAATTCGCCAGACCACTTACTAGTGTGTACTAAACTAGATGACCTGACAGATGTCATCCTGTCTTAAGTAGATTAAGCATGAAAAAAAAAAATTGCGACTACAAAATAGGACATAAACCATCATATCTCTTAAATAGGATCAAACTGTTTACAGTTAACCAAAAATCATTAAAAGTGGTTCGATAGTGTAAAAGTTAGTCTGTACACCAAGACACGTAAATACATTAAAAAAATTAAAAGTAATTATATAGATAAATATAACGGATATTATTGAGGATTTTTAAAAACACAAAATTATATTTTATTTCTACGCTTATTACAATATTACCACAAAAATCATTTAATTACGCTATTTACACATTTATCTTACCTGAAAATGTAAAGAATTTTTAAATTCACATATACTGACACTTTAATTACCTTTATTTATTTTAAGAATTCAAAATGTCAAATAAATCTAAGATTCCGCTATTGGATCCCCTTGTGCTCTCCGACGCGACCCGATTTTAAAATAAATTAATGGCATTTTAATATATAAATTTTAAAATTTACACGTCTTTTACGCTTAGGCGATATCATCCAGGTGAAGACAGGGAAAAACACACATAAGAACGTTTAACTCAAATGAACCTCTTTTAAAGCCGGGGAAAAGCCTTTACCGTATTCTGTTAAACGTGTAAATGTGAGATAACTTCGAACAAAAGGTAAACAATAATCCAGTAAACAAAAAGATAAGGTAATTCCTTAGATTTTTGAAGATCCCACAGGATGAAGGATGTAATAAAATGAACACAGCTGTGGGAACACGCCGGTAATCCAATAACGGTATTTTATGAATTGGGGAATACAATGTTGATGTAGAATACATATTTTTGGTCGCGAATACAAGCTTCCAGACACTTCTAGAATATTTAATTTTTAGTAAATATAGATACTATAAGGATAACTTGATATGTCTATGAAATTATTATATATTTATAAAAATCCAGATAAGTTTAGGAAAAAAACTGTTTTAAAACACAATGTTAACAAAAGAAATGAACATAAGCTCGCAATATCTACAATTTAGTTCTATAAAATAAATAACTCGTTCAACCGCATTGTGTAAGATTTTTCTGTAAAATTCAAAGTATATTATCTTTGCAACAGAATAAACTCAAGAAATACTCTAAAAAGCTTCGTGTCGTTCTATTGTGTTAAAGATTATATCAATGGTGAAACTGCATGGCATTGTATTGCTTTAACCACTAGCTTAAAAACAATGATTTGTTAGCTTCGACTCCTTTAAGGTTTTGTTTAATACCAACTACTAGGCAAATTATTATTTATTAAATTCTGTCAAATGCACAGGATGGGGATGGGCAGCAGCATCCCCGCCGCGAAAACTGCGCTCTGCGATTACCAACTTGCTCAGCGCGGCAATTATAAGCAAACAACCTTCTTTCTTAAAGAGGCCTCCAGAAGTCCAGCAGTGGATTTTCAATGGCTGGCATGATGATGATAATGATGATATCCTTTTTCAAGACTTCAAGTTATTGATGTACAGAATATTATAAGAAGCCATTAAATGTTAAGTGTAACAAACAAAAAGACACTTTCGCATTAATAATATTAGGAGAAATGGTAAATTAATGGTTGATAAAATGTTAGGACTAACATCATCAAATAATATTCCTAATTGAACGCCATTTTCCAATAATTGGCCAAGTCTAATAATTAATAATTTTCAAATGGGATGCCAATTTTTAACGCGACACTAAACTAGGTAAAACTTGACTCGAGTATTTGAAAATTGTTTTTGGAAAAACAAAACAAACTTTTACACTAACAGAAATGCATAAACTACTAGTAGCTTAACAAAACAATTAAGAAAAATAATTAAATAAGTCGTTTAATAACGGACTTGCAACATTTTAATTTTTAAAGTCATTCAAGTTGATAGTTTTTTTTTAGATTTATGAATTCCCTATTAACTTCATTTTGACGACTCATGTTCGATGACACCGTCAAGCCGGCAATAGTTCGTACCAGCAGAGCAGTACCACATGCTTTACCAGGTATCGTAAGAAGCTACTAAAGTACTAGAACCAAACAATGGCGGTATATCCATCCGAAAGAGTGTAGCTCAAATGCACAAGGCGCGGATGGGCAGTAGCATCCCAGTCGCGGAAGCTGCGCTCTGCAATTGCCCATAATTGCCCAGCGTGGCAATTATAGGCAATTCCCCTTTTCTTGGGTAGACTTATGTCTAACAGTGAAGACTTCCAATGGCTAATATGATTATGATTTTTATAATAAATTCTGTACAAACGAGAACGCAACGCAATAAAAATTACAAAATATCTCGGACAGTCCGCGTTTGCATGCATTATACTAAGATCTTTAGCTAAGTATATTTAATTTTTCTTTCTGGAGTAAAAAAGCGTTTTTTTGTTCTTTTTACCACCCTTACTGGACAGTGAGCATCTATTTTAAATAGAGTTGCCTACATATCACTTTTTATAATTCTGTTTATAGCAGTTGAAAAGACTGCTAATCTAATTATGCAAGTCAGTGGTATGTTTTTAAATCATAGAGAATTCTCAGTATTAGACAAACAGTCTATAATTGGATAGTTAATTCTGCTAGAACAGTATGGGTTGATGTGGGACCGTTTTAATAAATCACCTATTTTTTAATGTAAAAAAATGATATTCTTTATTAATGTATTCGTGCTTTCGTTGAAATAAAAAGTAAAGCAAACCAATTTGTTAATGGAAAATAAGATGAGAATAAGATTTCAGTATTAGAAAACATTTCAGTATTAGAAAAAATATTAGGACACGTGAACGCATAGCCACCAGGAAGCGAAGAAAACCACTAATAAATAATTTAAGAAGAAAGCACTACCTCTGATATTGTAGCCCCGAGCCGTGTTGACGTGTATAGATGACAAATTTCACACGCCTGCTCACTCGTGTTTGTGACGCATGACGTAATAACACTCCCGGTAATATATCATTAAATATAACTCGAGTTTATTACGTCGTTATTGGATACTGCATATAAAGTATTCATGGAAATAGGTATAATTTTATGTTTAACATTTTGATAAGCTTGCCGTACCATTTTCAAAAATTGTGTCATTGAAGGCTCTGCTAAATAATTAAGGTTAAATAAACAACATTAAACTACTCAAAGTATTAAGTTGACACCGACAAAGTAACGAACAGAAGCTTTTAAATTTAGACTTATTTTACTGTGTGGGTATAAAAACTATATTTTTGATTCCTCTGTGTTCTGATGTCCGGAACACAGGTGCTTTAAGCGACTCTAGGTCAATGTACTTACATTGACCGTTGTTTAAAAAAATATCTAAACATATCTATCTAAACATATCTATCATATCGCTCGGAAACACTCAATGGTTACGCTTCCACGTGAGGAAAGCAAAGGCTTCTAATAAATAATTTAAGAAGAATGTGCTACCCCAAATATTGCAGAGTCTTGTCAACGTGTATAGATGACACATCTTATATGCTTGGTCACCCGAGTTTTTGACGCATAGTCCAATATCACACCCAGAAAACTACGCTATATTCAAAAGTTATTATTTCTCTAGTTTTTTATCCATACTATATTAATAATGAGAAAGTGTGTTGTTTTTTCTGTTTCTTACACATTCGCACAATATTCTGCAATGTTCAACCGATTTTGAGAAAATTGGGTAGCTTAAGCACTAAGGAATACATATATGTATCTTCAGGAAAAGAGTGTGAATTAGCGGGATGAAAATATTTTCAATTCCAGTACCAGGTGTCGTAAGAGATATCTAAGGTGCAAGAACCGACAGATGGCGGTATCAATCCGAAACAGTGCAGCTCAAATGCATATAGCGCGGAAAGGGAGCAACATCCCCGTCGCAAACCCGTGCTGCCCTCTGCGATTGCCAACACACTTGCCCAGAGCGGTAATTATGGGCGAAATTCCCTATAGAGAGGCCTACGACCAGCTGTGACTTCCAATGGCTGGTATAATGACAGCCATTAGCTATCCTATATTGAACCATACATGTTTATTCTCTCTAATATTTTGCTCCCTTTTATGCTCAATAAATCGCTTAAGAGTAAGCATACAATGGATGGAGTCGTAAGGTTCTGAAACGGTGACCACGTACCGGCAAGCGCAGCGGAAGACGTCTACAAGGTGGACAGACCATCTGATTAAAACCGCAGGATCACGCTAGTTGCAGGATGCATATGTTCAGTCATTTTGGAAACCTCTTAGAGAGGCCTTTGTCCAGCAATACACGTCTTGCGACTGATATGGAAAAGATGCCTCAACTATCCACCTATAATAATAATAAGAATCAAATTCAAACTAAATAAATATACAGAGATCAAGTGGAAATTGAATATTTAAGCGTTTATTCATTTGTTTATCAAAGTGATAAAGTTTTAATACCTCCTTGTTGAAAAATTAAAAAGAAAATAAAACTTTCTCTTTAGTCACAACCCTACCGAGATAAATCGCTTTCTGCACCATTAAGAGCATGTTGTTCCAATCATTGCAGTCATTTGTATTCATTAATACTTTATTTAGAGTTTCATTTGTTTGTTTATATTTAGTGCACGCATCTTGAAGTAAAATAAGAAATTTTAAATAAGAATGGTGAATAAACCTATCGGTGGCGCCTAAAACCATTTGACAGTAAGTTCTGTTTTTATAAATATCTCCCTTTATATTGTACTGGCTACGCCCCGCGGTTTCACCCATGGAGTTCTTGATCCCGTGAGTATTGTATATAGTGAAAGTAGCCTAAATTACTGCTTATAATATCAGCTATCTACCAGTGAAATTTCCGTTAAATTGGGCAACTGTTTCCGGGTGTGACATATAGAAATTAAAAAATTAAAAACTTATTTTTGATATAAGTAGTAAACACTGCATGTCTAGTTTAAAAAGCTGTATTTGATATTACAAAGAGATTTAAATAAAACAGACGGTTGGGGACACGTCATGCGGAGACCACACACGTCGCAGTACTCATCTGCAGTATGTTCTTTAATAGATTACCCCGGGGAAAAATAAGGCCGTCCAGCCAGTTCTCTCGGCTATTTCCTATAGAATTGGCTAAAATACGATTACGTTTAAAAATATGTATTTAAGTATAGTATTTGTGAATCCTCTGTTATCTGATATCCGTAATACGAGTACTTCAAGCTACATACGGCATCGGGTCAATATACAAGATGTTTGTTGTGTGAATATCATTATACCAGCCATTAAAAGTCCCCTGTTGGACATAGGCCTCCTTAGGAGCCAAGGGCCCATAATTGCCGCTCTGGGCAAGCGTGTTGGTAATCGAAAAGCGCAGCTTTGGCGACGGGGAAGCTGCTGCCCAACCCCGTCTTGTACATTTGAGCCGACTTTTTTGCATGTATATATCTGTCGGTTCTGGTACCTCGCCTCATACGACACCTGGTACAGGGGGAGGTACTATCCTACTCCGCCAGTATCTCACGGCTATGTGTGAACATGTAGAAATAATACATGCTATAGAAGTATAGTTATAGTATAAAAAACTTCAGGGTAAATTCAAAGCTCTTCATGCATTAATTTGTAGGGAATTACAAGTGGAATCCTCACGCAATATAAAAAATTGTCACGCAACATGTAAAAAGTTGTGTAACTTGAACAAAACTTGACGAGGGCACTTTGCTGCGTTTAACTCTGGCTGGTTTTTTTTATGAATAACAGAAGTTTGAGGAATATTTTGGCTTACAGTGCACGAATTTTAAATCTAACATCACGTCGTTTAGGATTTACTTTAATCATATGGTATATAGTGCCGTAAGGTACCGGCAGTGCCGTAAGGTACCTGCAGAATAGTACCTCCCACAGCACCAGGTGTCGTAAGAGGCGAATAAAGTGCAGCTGCCTATCCTCTCTACCTACTCGTACGTATATGTACTACCTTATATATATAAGGTACGAGAATTAGTTAGGTAAATATTTTATAATGCATATCTATACAAATAGCAAATTTAACTCAGTAAAGTATTAAACGATAGTCGTACACGTCGTATTCGTAATAAAAAATCTTATTACCTGTTAAATAATTCCGTAAATTACTTTGTAAGACATTTAAATAAATTAAATTAATAGCTGTGTACAGTCAATATATCCATAAAATAAAAACTGATTTTCAGAAAAATAGTGACGTACATAATATTAATACTAGAATTAAGTATAGGATTGCAGTGCCCATTGCTAGACTCCAAAACATAACTAATTCGTTCATGGACAATAGTGTAAGATTTATTAGTATAATCCCAAGTAGATTTACAAATATGCCTTTGAATAAATTCAAGAATTACGTGAAAGGTAAATTTATAGCGATTCAAATTATCAATGAAACTACTTTAGATTGAATTGCTCTAACTTCTACTATTAATACAAGGGATCGGAACCCTTATCGACATCAGTATTTCGTGCAGGTATTTTTCTGGTTAATCGCGTAATAAGCATGCTACAAACTTAGTTATAAGACCTGCCTGGTGCCAGTTAACACTAGTCTACCGGCACCAGACGGGTATTAGTGTCCCACTTTTATACTAATAAAAGTGGGACACTAATGACCTATTTGTTTAAATAACTTTTAAAACACCATTTGGATGTCAAGGTCATAAGTCATCTGTGTAAAATAAAATAAATATATATTACATGTTTTTATTGTTTTGATGATTTGAAAATACAAACGATGGTCTTATTTCAATAAAAACATCTAATTTGACCATACTATTAAGTATTTAAATTATATTTGTTCGTTGCATAAAAATTTGGTTTATTTTCGGTGATATATTGTCAATGAAAATTCAAGTATCATTAAAAAACTCTATGGAATTCTACGCAATATGCCCTCCTTTTTGATAGACACTGAAAGTTTAATTTTGTCCATGAATATCACTTTCAATCATTTATGATAATTTAATTTCAAAGTTCGAAATTATCTATTGTTTGTCTTTGAAGCTTAAATAGTTAGTTTTCTCAACTCCAATGCAAGAAGGAATTGCTTTTATTTATTTTTATAATTATTTTGTTGCTTATACTTTGTATTAATTAATAAGAAAACTCCTATTACCATTAAAAACTAAAAGTGAAAAAAATGATATTTTTATTTATAAACTTTCTTAAGATAGTTGTTTCATTAATTGTCACATACCAAATTTCTTTAAAAACCATCCAGCCGCATATTTGAAAATAATTTACAAACTGATAGACACGCTTTTCCGTTTAGATTATTACTATTCATTACTTTTCTGTTATTATTATTACACATTTGGAATCTCGGATAATCTTTTTACTATTACAATACAATAGGCACTCACCACAAACTAATTTATTCATACACAGACAAGTGTTATAACTAATATTTTACGAAAATGCTGCAGGGTACCGGAATAGTAGACTATTACCTCCCTCTGTAACAAGACTAAAGTAGCGGTCCGACAAATAGCGGTATATATCTGAATCATGGTCACAGGACTTATATAAAAGTCTGAGGTTCCAAAGTTACATGTAACATTGTTTTGAGTCTATAAAAATATTTATCAATATTTTAAAGCATTCATAGAACTTTAGATACAGCATACAATTTGTAGAAAGTAAACAAAAACAATCTTGCTAGATATTAAAACTATGTTTTACCAATTTTTACAAGTTTCATTTAACTTTTTAGATTATTTGTTAATGGCAATCGTTTTCAAATAGTTGTTGTGGCCGAATTTTTAACCATATCAAGCGTGTGATGTCTATTCCTGGGTAAAATCCTCTCCAATTGATTTTCAAAAGGACGGGAGCGCAGTCCTGCGATTTTAGTCAGTTCACCTTATGGGTGGGCTCCTTACGCTACATTTGCCATTACGCGGTCTCCATTCCAGAACCCCACGACTCCATCATCCTTCGGTTCTCTAGGCTAAGTGCCCTGCTACTTTAGTTTACATTTTTTTTATGTCATCAAATTAGCAAACAAGCGTACGGTCCGCTTGATGATAAAGGTAACCGCGGCCTATAGACACTTTTGTTATTACAAAGATATCACTAGTGTGTTACCAACGTTTTGAACAGAAGAAACAATGTCACATATACCCAGTAATTTCACTGCTTCTCATCTCTTCAAACCAGAATACAGCAATGCGATCTCTGCTATTTGGCGGTAGAAATAGGTAAAATACCTATGCAGACAACCTTTGTAAGAGGTCTTACTCTAGTAAACATTAATTATATTTATATCTATGGAATTGTATTTGATATGGACCTCCTTTTGTGACATGAGGATCTTGCAGACAGAGACCAAAGCCTCCCAAGACAGCATTGCTAAATTGACCTGGGTAGCGACAGTTCTCTGCCAATTGAGGCGGAGACCAGGCCGGACACACCTCTGGTATATGAGTCCTCTGTATAAAAGGGCTAATGCAGGATAAAGGCAGCGATAAAGGTTTGCCATGATCATAGCAAGTGGAGAGCATAGATGAGAGGTCTCTGCTTGCCTGATGCAACATCAGCGTTATGTATGTATGTTCAGTGTTATAAATAAAAAGCAAATGGTTCCTCCGCGTGTCGCATATCCAACGATACACATACATGCGTTCACATGACCCTATAAAACACAAAATGTGTATCTTCCCCGGCGGAAAAAATACAAAGTCACAGCGGAAAATCACTATTCACATAAATAAAATGTATGAATAATTCATTACGCCCTCTAGACAAGTTAATAAAAATTTCAACTTATGATGGGTTGCGTCTCCAAGGTATGTGCTTAATTGGGATCTTACGGTAACTCCCAGAGGCACTCTTTTATAAACCTTGAATCTGCTTTTGTATATTTAGGCATTTTAAGTACGTTAGCTCTAGCGTGTATTCCTTCTTTTAGAGGATAAATAAAACAAGGTTTTAGAAGTTTTTATAGTTCGTATTTTTTTTACAACCTGATCGGACTCCAAGTGTGTATATATCTGTTCGTGTTCGCTGCTAAAAAATTCAGATTATATATTTGTAAAGAAATAATATTTTTTTTAATTTTGAATTTTGCCGCGCTTACTACATTACCAATGACATTGACAACTGACAAGCGCTAGAGTCTGAGGTCAATGGTCAGTTGAGAGGTTATGAAAAAATAGCATTGTATTAGATTATTGTGATTTGTTAATTAAAATAGATAAATAAGAATAATTGGTGGAAGAATAGACTTTAATTGTCGTTTCTTCGTTTTCAGAAGCAACGCATAAGTTTATTTTTAACCTAAAATTAAAGGATAATCGATATATATTTTGGCTATTTTTTATAGATATTAATAATTTTAAATTTTCCGTGTCATAAGAGGCGACTAAGATACGAGAACCAATAGATGGAGGTATATCTGTCACCGTAAAATTTTAAATAATGTTAAGTCATAATCTATTTCACGAGGTTGTGAACCGTAACATACTGCTTACAATTTAACGTAGGGTTATTAATAGCGTAACGTATTCGTCAGATAAATATCTATAAAAATGAAAATCTTACAATTGTCAAATTGACAACTTTCCGAAGGCTTGCCCTGATTGCTTGGACTTACAGTAGACCCTTCTGTGTCCATAATGTTAGGTTAGGTTAGTTTAACCATTTAGCGCGCGAGGTGCGTTTCGTTTCACAATTTGACCGTTTCGAGGAGGTGGGTTTGGAACGTGAGCCTGGGTTGCGTAATTGTTACTCAGAGACGTCTCCAGTTTTCAGGGAGTAATGTTAAAAGAATATTAATACATTCATCCATTATCTTTTTTACTACGTATCACAAAGAAAATACATAATTAAAAAATATATAGGTGGCAATATATTTTATTACGTATAAGACAGTTGTTTTTAAGGTATTTTTAGGAGGTTTCCGTAATGTGATCAAGAATGAGGAGATCCAAAATAAAAACCATAGTGACTGACATAGACCAATTGCAATTAATAAGTGACAGTGGCAATGGTCAATACATATACCTCGCTGGACTCATGTCCGATGGAGGTTGTACTGAAGACCAGATAACGTCAAGCGTAGCGTAGGACGTCCATTTATGAGGTGGACAGAAAATCTATTTTGAACCGTGGGATCTCGGACTTAACATGATCTTAGTCGCACACTCCGGTAATATAAAAAACTCTAATGGAAGTTAAGGTACACGATCGTACGTCTTTCGACTCACGTTACAATAATAATAAATTTACACATCGCATACATTGACCTGACTCCGAGATAATTCGCTTTATCACGTGCGTTTCGGACTTGAGACAACAGAGGAATCACAAATATAATACTGAAATATATGTATATATTCAACACCCAGACACAGAACAAACTCAAATATCATCTTACAAATATTTGTCCTGGGTGGGGATCAAATCGGTGATCTTTGGCCTCAATATAGCTAAACTACCATCTGCACAATCAATAGTCATTATATATATAAAATATCATAACCAGCGAAAAAGCCTTAATAGTATCTGCACCTAGTTAAACCTTCAAACGAACTACTGTTTGCACATCTATCCAATTTTCTCTGAATTGCGAACCGAGCACGTACCGCAAGCCATCAATTTCACCACCAAATGTTTTAACAAGAGCTCCGAGCCGATACATTCGCACCTACACAGCAGAATCAATTAAACTCCGAATCAATTAAACATCGATAGTCAGCTGTTTCTAATTTAGATATTTTCCCTAATAGAAAGACTTGGAATTGATAAAATGATATCAGTTTGATATCATTTTGTCAATTCATCTGTTCATCACACTAGCCGTAGATTGTCTACTGGTGGGCATAGGCCTCCCTGAAACGGAGGGAATTATGTCCATAATTGCCACGCTGGGTAGCGAGGTGGCAACTGCAGATCTATAAGGATTATGGGCACTTTTTATAATGTAAGATTTTATAAAAATTACCCAAACCTGTGCTGTTTTTGAAGTTATTACGTATATACGTAAAATATTTTTTTAAAAATCACACCGTAGGGGAAAAAAAGAGGGGGCATAGTTAGAGTGAAAATTCTACAACTCAACGCTGGTGAAACTGCGAGGCAAAGCTAGCTATACATAAGGCAAGTAAAAAAATATCTTGAGTTCTCGCATCGCGTGGTACTCGAAGCCACTAGTCAATTTCTAACACGAAAATTCATTTCACGCACCACAAAATGACATTGATTGACATTAAAGTCAGTAGATCCAGCAGACTGGCAGGTCACGAAAATAGATTTCTCGTTAAAAATCCACCTGCAATAACGGGTAGCGTTGTTTGGTACACGATAAAGCGCCTTGTGAAATTAATGATGAGATTTGAAGATAGAATTAACTTCTTTGGTTAATTTGTGCTATCACAGTGTTTGGCGGGATCAACTACCAAAGTATAGATTTGATTTTAATAATGGTTTGCTTACTGTGCACTGTTTGTTACAACTTGCAGGGAAGGGTAGTTTGTAATTCAATTTATAGTCGGGAAATGATTTTTATGAAAAACATAAGTATATAGTTAAGACATGACAAGGTTTATCAGATATCAGCTAGTAGATGATATAGATCGAAAATCATTACTTTTTTATTTGTTAAGTAAGTTTACATTCAGCCTTAAGATTTCCTTTAAGTCTTAATATCTCGACTGAAATGCCCGCTTTTATCTCACTCTTTCTTCCTCTCCAATTTACCAGAGTTATCTCTTCCTGTATTAGGTACCGAAACCAACAGATGGCGGTATATCTACTACAGAATACACGGATACATCTACGAAATACACGAATCCTGTTAATCTGAATCATATCAACACATTCCCAGTCACGAAGAAAATTATAGTCACAATTTAAATTTATTGGACACAAGTAGAACAAACCACATCACTAATAAATACAATGAAGAATTGCCAAGATTTTCTTTTTATATATATCCCAATAACACATTCGGTAGTACCCCATATGATGAACATGTTGTGAGTTTGATCCTGATCCACAAACTAACATTTGTGTTATGAACATTTGCGTTTGTTCTATTCTAATACCAGCCATTGAAAGTCCACTGCTGGACATAGGACTCCCTTAGATAGGGGGAAAGTTGCCCATAATTACCACTTTTGGCAGACGTGTTGACAATCGCAGAGCGCAGCTTTCGTGACGGGGATGCTGCTGCCCATCTCCACCCCGTGCATTTGAGCCGCAATGTTTTGGATGGATATACCGCCATCTGTCGGTTCTGGTACCATAGTCGCCTCTTACAACACTTGGTACAAGGAAAGGTACTATTCTACTATGCCGGTACCTCACGGCAGTTGTTTCATGCCTAGTTACTAAACATATTAATTACTTGTAATTCGCCTGATATTTGTAACAAAAGTGCTCTAAACTGTCTTGTAGTCAGGTGAATGTATGAGATATTCTGTAAGTTTCTTTTTTATTATAACTGTATTATTTCACATACTATCATTACTTGTTTGTCACGTGATAAAAATATTATGGTGATATGTGATATATTACAGTGACCTGACCGAACAATTTCACTGCATCTTTTAAACTTCAGACTCAACTTCTGCTTTGTAGTAATTGAAAACGCTAAGATTACGCAATATAATAGACCATTATAGACAGCTTTAGAAGACAGACTTTAGATAAAATGCATCTATAAACTATTCACACATTTATACAAGGATTAAACTCCGCGGTAAACCCCTTAAAGCAAAAGAGAAATCACAGATATAATACTTAAATAAATATATTTAACACCCAGACGCAGAAAAAACACAAATATTATCATATAAATGTTTTTCCTGGGTGGGGATCGGACCTGTGATTCTTGGCTTGCGATCGGGCCCGTCCATTAACTAATAAATATTTAACTATTTCATATTGATTTTTAAACTGGATCCGTTAAATAGCATATGGTCCGCATTATATATAAGCTTCTCCTGAGCCTTGTGACCAAATATTTTCAAATAATTGAATTCTTGTTTTCTTTAGATATTGTTGATTTAAATCTATATTAGAGGAGCTCCAATTCCAAAAACATTTTCTATTCGCTTGTAAGTTTCCCATTCTCTTTGTGGAAATAACTTCCTATTTGTAACGGATAATTGAAATATTTTATCCTCAACGAAAATAAAGGGGTGCTGCACCAGTTGTAAATATATTACTGTCACTTTGTATCACAATTTTTAGAGGTCTGCATGACCGATCTTTGTCCACATAGCCACATTCCGTCTCACATAGCCATGTTCCTCCTAATAAGGACTAATTATGATGAAATTTGGTACCTATATATATCAATTTCCATGATGAAATTTAAAAAGAGGATTTGCGAATATGAAGAAAATATACTAACAATTAATTCTTGTATTACTACAGTGATATTAAAATCAGTTATTTTCAATTTAATTGCAGAAAATTGCCACATCATCTACAAAGTTTTTTGTTTTAACTAACAGCGCCCCGCGATTTCACCGGCGTTAAGAAGCAACTTTGCCCCCCCCCCCCTTTCACACCCTTTTGAAACAGGGAACAGGGAAAATTTTAAAATAAACATTTTACTTCCTATAAATGTAAATTAACTTTGCATCCCCATTTAATCTCTGTAGAAGTAAATTTTCAAAAATCCCTCTTTAGTGCTCCTATTAATTATGAAAGAAACTTCTGTGCAAAATTTCAATTTCTAAACCTAAATATAAACGCAGGGCCTAAATTATATTTAGGCCCTGCGTTTATATATCAGTCATTCAGACGAGCCTGATGGCACTGATGTTAGTGATCTAACCTTGTCCAGAGCATTCATCATATTATATTTGTTCTATATCTAGATATTATTTATATATCTTAGTATATAATATAATATACTAAGATATATAAGTAACTAATAAAAAGTAAATAATATAATATTTGATGTGAGATTTTTCTATTTTATATTTTATTATTACGGATGCCAGAAAACAACATAGGAATCACAAATATACTACTTAGTTGCATATATTTAACACCCAGACACAGAACAAACACAAATATCATCATATAAATATTCGCTCTGAGTGGAAATCAAACCCACGACCCCTGGCACACAAGACAGGATCACTACCATCGGCACCATCGATAAAAAATTGATGTCGTGTATATAATGGATGCGCAATATATAGCGCAACGCAATCGGCGCTACGCCGACAGACTAACTTGCGTATTAGAATTATTAAATTGTCTCATATTTAGATAAACATATATGTATTTCTACAAATATGTAATTACCTTTGAGAAAATAAATAAACTAATACTTTACTAATTTAATTTGGCAGTGGTCTAATTCTATTTAGCCGATACCTCAAGGCACCTTATGACTATTACAGTTAAATAATAATAACAACTATAATATATCCAAGGATTCAAGTATTAAGCCTTATTTTCTTATATCTAACGACCCAAATAAATTAAATGCTAAAGAATCATGAGAGTCACAATTTATTATGCAAACTACCAGAAAAACACTTGCAACAAAATCTGGTGATGACAAAGGTCCATTAACTGCTTGCTAGTGTTTTAAACAAGCTACATTTCCATTAGAAATTTACCCATATACTTATCCTTTGTTTGAAACATACGGTTTTTTATATATTATAAAATCAACAAATAAGCAAGATGTCCACTTGATGGTAAATATGATTGCAGCCTATGACATTCGTGTCATCAAAATTATTAGTAACGTGTCGCTAACCTTTTGACTTGAAGATATAATGTTATATTACCCTGTAATTTTACTGTCTCTCTCACCCTTTAAACCGACCACTGCAAAGCGAACACTGCTATTTATATTGTAATTAGCGAGATTCAGGTACCAATGCAGACGACTTTTGTATGAACTTTGTAAGACTTTTGTAAGTGAGGAAGACCTCATCAAATAATTATGTGACTACAGAAAAAAGCCTGAGTTTTGATACATATAAAAGGAAAAATAATATATTCAGGTAATGAAGATAAAGTGTGTGTAGTTACGGCTACTCCACACATCTCATATTGTTTCGCTCCTATGAAACAGCGTATGAATCCCGGGAGAATCACGAAGGTAGACCCGAGATGAAGTGGGCGTGGCATTTCATATGAATTGATGTAACGATCCTTGTACGAGGAAACAATATTGGGTACACTTCTGTAAATTCCATTATTTTATAATGAACAAACACACGCACTTTATAGCTTTGATGTTTATATTTGTAGGAATATAAGTGATTCAAGATATCATATATGATAATTTTATCATCTACTCTAGTCTAACATATCAAAGATATAGACAATAATTAAATTTAAAAAATACCTATCATAAAAATTCCATTTTGCTTCATTTACTAGTTGCAGCCATATTTTCGTATTACTATTGACGATTTAAAAGTGTATATTTAAATAAAGATTAATTTTAAGACTTTAAGTTTGATTTATAAATATGAATGAGAAAATTATTTATATCCTTTTTTGGTATCAGAAATTATTTTTGATTTCAAGAATTATAAAATAAATTTTGTATCAGCATTTCATCTCGATTAATTATAGTTTAAACTTGGCAGGATTCCTAACTGTTGAGTTGCGGATCCGATCATCTAGTTGTTATCAATACGAGATATTTAAATAATAGTATTATATGTATAGCCTTAAATTCTAGCTGTGGGTATCTGCGGAGTAGAACAGTACCTTCTTTTGTACCATGTTTTTGTACCAGTAAGAAGCGACTAAGGGACCGGGACCAGCAGATAGCGATATTTCCATCAAAAACAGAGCAGCATAAATATTACTGGGTGAGGATAGGCATCAGCATCCTCCTACCGAAGTTACGCTCTGCAATTGCTAGAACGATGCCTGCCCAGCGCAGCAATTACGGGCCATAATACCCTATCTTCGCAAAGGCTATGTATAATAGTGGAATGTCTATGGCTGATATGATAATTATGTATTCTTGTATGTGACAAATGTAATCTTTTAGAAGCTATTCACTCATTAACCACGTGGATTGATCAATACAAAGAAGTAGACTAAATTAAAAAAACTATGTAACGATATCAATCTTCTCGTATATATCGATTGTTCAATGAAATAATCATTATTTTCATCTTTACATTGAATTTTAAAGGAATGAGGAGGAAGCCCTGGGTTGCTCCAGAAAAAAACTGGTAAAACGGAGAAATTAAGCCATTCATGAAGGTTACGCAATAAGATGCAAGGCAACAGTTTGTCCTATTTTTAAGAGATACAAAACTGTCTTAAATATAGATATTGAATTCAAATTGGTATAATTAGTTTAAAAAAAATAGAATTCAGACCGATGCATCCTTTTTCAAAATTATTGCGCCATTTAATGCGCTCTCTCTATTGCAATTGTCAATTGTCGCCAACAGTCAAATGATTGAGTGTAATTACACTTGAAAAGTTAATAAAACAAAAGTCTAAATTACCGCACAACTTTCTTACCTTTTCCTATCATAAGAATCTTCTCTTAAAAATTACATACATTACCAAAAAGTTATTCGCAAAATCTAGTCTAGTCTAATAATCTAGCCTACGTTCAATGCTAAGGAAAATAAGGGAAATAGAAACTAAGGGAAATAGAGATACACTTTTATATAGATTACAGGAAATTGTATATCAAAAGCTTTAGAATAACCAGTATACATGGCATCCGCATGGACAACGGCGCCCGTTGCCTTAAATACGGCATCGGTATATATATCTAGTTGCTTTCAGTAGATTTCCTAGCGATTTATTTTATTATTAGTTGGTTAACATAGTAAGGGGAAAAATAAGTGGACCTGATTTTTGTACCTATTCTTAAGTCTGAAATTTAGGCCCCATACGTAATATTTTAAGTTCTTTTACTGATTTTACAAAAAAGTTACTTTCAAATTGAAGGCATAACAAATAGTAACACTGGTAATTGTGTACGATGACACAAAAAATGGAGAGAATCTATGAGCATGATCTTTTATTTATATTATATTTCTGTAATACGATTCAAATATATATTTATTTATTTATATGAATTGAATTGAGGATAAAATAATATATAATGCTGAATACATAAACTATAAGTAAGTCGTAAGGTTTTGAAATGGGAACCACGTAAGTAAGCGCAGCGTAGAACTCCGTGGTAAGTCGCTTGAGCTATTAGCACTTGTGTTACGGACGCCAGGCCACAGAAGAATCCCAAATATACTACTTAAATACATATATTTAACACCCAGACAAGGAAAATATACAAATATCATCATATAAATATTTGCTCTGGGTGGGAATCAAACCCCTCGCAAGATCGGCGCGACACCGGGCCCGTCAAATGATAATGATGACATATATATATGATAAATTGCTAATGCTTTAACCACTAATAATGACAATATTAATGAATGTTTCACCTGTTTATGGGGATACATCTAAATAAAAATCATTACATTGCAACTGTTTTAGAGAACAAACTATTAAACAACATTATTTTACGTAGTTAATGAAAATGTATTAATAAAAAATATCCATAAATGCTGGTATTTGTTAAAATTAAATTCATTGCTTGGCACATATTTTTTCCCATTCCCGAAATAACCTAATCGTGTTATAATCATTTTTCCGTTTCCGGTGGCACTTCAATTTTTTGTTAATTGAACTGAAATTCAATTTGCTAGCGCTCGACTAAACCATGAACGATATTTATTTTTTTCACCTAAACCTTTTTAAAGTTAACATGAATAAACTTAATTATATAACCGTTTATTACATTATATAAATCCGAGGCACTTCATTTTATTTATTTTTAATATCTCTTTTGAATCAATGTAAAGGAGAGATTAATACAAACTCGAATAAACTTTATTCAAGTTGGCTTATTACAATCACTTTTGACTCGTCAATGAAATAATAATAATAATAAAAATAACGATAGTTTATATAATCAGGAATTAATTAAATGCAGCCCTGATGACTTCAGGGGTCTTAAGAGTCATCTATCATATCATCATCATAATATTAGCCGCACAACGTTCAGTGCTGTACAAAGCCCTCCCTAAAAAGGGGGGAATTATCCCATAATTGCCGCGGTAGGCAAGCGTGGTGGCAATCGTAGTGCGTGACCTTGTGATGGGGATGCTGCTGCCCTGCCCTGTTTTATTTTTACAACGCTGTTTCAGGTATACCACCACCTATCGGTTCAGACAAAGATAGCCCATATGCACAGAGGGGGAATGCGCAGCAGCGTCCTCTACGCAAAAGCTGCGCTCTGCGATTGCCAAGACGCCTGTTCAGCGCGGCAATTATGGGCGAAATTTTCATTTCTCGGGGAAGCTTATCTCCAGTAGTAAACTTTCAAAGGCTGATACGATAATTAATCACGTGTCTACTTAAAAATTTCATTATAGACTTTATTTACTTCACTTTAAAAAAATAAATAAACCGTGTTAAAACCGACAAAATTGGAAAGATTAATTGGACTACGGATCTTTTGCACTTTTTGCACCATCTAGTTTTATTATTGAGCAATCTGCAGTTCACACAATGGATATTCTATTAATAATGACCATTAATAATAATAACCGTGACCTTCATACGCCTAGCAATACTAAAATTATTTGTGTATTACTCACTGATAATTCAGCTTTCTTTGTGCGATATAATTTCCATAAATAGTTTTTAGCAATCATATTTTAGAATATATGATTCATTTCCACGCGACTGAAATTTCTTGCGGAGGCTTGTATCATCATTGCTCGATATCATCATACCAGCCATTGAAAGTCCTCTGCTGGACATAGATCTCTCCAAGAATGGGTGAATTTTACCCATAATTGCCGCGCTGGGCAAGCGTGTTGGCAATCATAAAGCGTAACAACGGGAATATTGCTGTCCATCCCCGCCCTGTCTATTTGAGCTACACTGTTTCGGATATATATATTGATTATCCTTTAATTTTAGGTTAAAAATAAACTTATGCGTTGCTTCTGAAAACGAAGATTTATTTCGTTAATTTCTTACAAATATTATTATATAATCTTACAAATAACTTATTTAACTACCCTATTATTATAACTTTACCTGAAAACGAAGAAACGACAATTAAAGTCTATTCTTCCACCAATTATTCTTATTTATCTATCGTAATTAACAAATCACAATAATCTAATACAATGCTATTTTTTCCATAACCTCTCAACTGACCATTGACCTCAGACTCTAGCGCTTGTCAGTTGTCAATGTCATTCAATGTCGTTCAAAAACTAAAGAAATATTATTTCGTTACATATATATACCGCTAATTGTCGGTTCTGGTATATTATTCGCCTCTTACGACACCTGGTGCAGTAGAAGGTACTACTATTCTCCCAGTACCTTACAGTATTACGGTTTATAATCATCACTGGATATTGCCATCCAAACAAACACGACCACAGAATATAACATATATAAAAAGCAGTTCAAGTCCGATTCGGATTCAAACACCGAGTCGCTTCGCCTATATTTGTATGCGAATTCCCAAAAAAATATGGTTCGACAAATTACCTTTTGATTTTAATTTTAGATTTAATGGCCTTAAGCTATTAGAAAATAAGGTTCTAATGGCTGAATCTTTGGACTGAGCTTAATCATGTACTGAAGAACGTTTACAGCTGGACATAAGCTTTCCCAAGAACGGGGATATTTTGTTCAGCGTAGTTTCGTGACGAGGTTGCTGCTGCCCATTCTCGTCCTGTTGCATTTGAGCTGTATTGGGTGGATATATTACTATCAGTTGGTACAGTCGCCTCTTATAACATCTAGTAAAAGGAAAAGAAACTATTCTACTCAACACCACGACATTGAATTCCATTAGAAACTTCTTTATTTTACAACTGCAAATATAAATGTAATCTCCATGCGGTACCGAGAAAAAGGGTTTTGACAGAGTAACGGATAACAAATTAATACAAATATAGAGTTTCGTTTTTTCTGTGGACATAGGGAACCATAAAAATTGTTACTTTTTAACAGGCGCGAAAATCTGGCGGTGCGCCAATTTCGTGTGTGCGGAATTCGTTTGCGTACAAACTTGTTTACGCACTCAAAATGAAGTCTTAGATTTGGACGAAAACAGCTTAATATAATTAATATGTAATCTGAATCAACCAAACCACCTACTTCTTTACGAACGTTACTCATGCCTCTTATAATTGAAATGTCCCTGTATAAGTTTACCTTGTTGTTACCTTGTTGTGTGTGTTACGTAACAATTATTTAATTAATATAAAACATGTAGTAGAGGTGATATTTTGGCTAAATGTTGCGTAATTTATTGCACACTGATACTGTTACTGAACTGTTGCGTAATTTACTACGACACGTTTAACGCATGCTAATAAGTATGTGTGGGTGTTTCTGAATAAAAGTCAAACCAATTAACTCATATATTTAGACCTCTCAAAGAAAGGTGGAAATTTGTCCTTAATTTCCGCGCTAGCCTAGCAATTGCAGATCGTAGCTTCGCGACAGGGATAGATAAATAGATTTTGCTTTGGCGGGTTTCCGCAACAGGATGCGGAAACCCGCAACCCTCTTTTGCGTCAGTTTTGCGTTCTTCTGGATTGTCGACCCTACTCTTGCCAGCCGAGTTCCTCTAGAAAGCGCAGCAATTCCATATAGTTGCTGGTCACCTTCTGGAGTGAACTCGGAGATTCACGACCGAGATGAGCTACACTATGTCGGTTGGATATACAGCCGTCTGTCAGCTCGGTACTTCAGTCGCCTTTTACTACCTCTGGATACGTAGAAGTACGATCCTAGGTGCATAAGATAGGAATTCTACCATCTACGCCATCTGGCCCGTCAAATAATAATTATAACATGCATATGGGTTTTTTTAATATTTTATATAAACGATACAAAAGAGCTTAAAGAAAACGAACCCTACGTTTTCTGTTCCTCCAACTGGGTGTAATACAAAAGTACGAGTTAGTATTATTGCTTTGGAATTATGAGATTTAAAACTAGTTATTTCCCAGAGCACAAGTAACGTGTGTGGTAAATTGCGGTCCATACAGAAAATAGTAGCTTTCGACATTTATGGCGGACGTTAAATTATTCTGCAGTTACACTAACAATAGTTGAATGGGTTTCGAATCAGTTCTTTATAAAGTAGAGCTATTGTTTCGAATATTATGATAAAGAACAAATGAATTAATCAATGAATATTTGTAGATGATTCTCAGGGGATATATAACCCTTCAGAAATCGGAGAAATATATGACTTTTTATTTTCGAACAACTAATTGGGAACTTGAACTTGTAGAAAACGTCAATACGTTTTATTAACTTTGAAGGTTCTAATAATATCTTTGAGTATTATTTTCGAGTAATAAATGATTTTAATGACTAGAGAAATATATTAATGAAATATAGTTAAGCTTATAATTAAACCTTTACATAAATCGGGGTGAAATATGACTTTCCTTTGTGAATGGCATGGCCATCCACCATATTGTGTGTGTGGTGTGTAAAAGAAACAATGCACACATCAGACGCGGTCAAACTGTCCTGGTAGAGGAAATCAGAGCTCAATACTCCTCTTGCCTCCGTAACAGATGATAGGCGCGCATAAACCAACTGCTCTCAAAGGCTGGCCACTGATTTTAAGACTTATAATAAATAAATAAATAAATATAAACCTAATGCTGGACTAATCAGACGTCAATTCCAGCGCCAACCGATAATTGGGCAAGGCCGCTTGCTAATGAGCGACCCTATTTGTAACCTTAGTATTTTGTGATTGTGGAGTGCCAGTGAGAGGGCGACTGGAGATGGCATTAAAAGAAGTTATGCTGTCGGTCAGGTCATCGAGAACTTACTAATGCACGAAATCACTTTAGCCTATTATTATATCAGTCAGTCTCGAGATAGAGGAATTTCTACCCGCGTGCGCGTGAGACGCTGTTTCGGATATAACGCCATCTGTCCGTGCTGGGTCTTCAGTCACCTCTAACGATACCTGATGTAGAGACATGTAATATTCTGGTCTGATATTCGCGGATACTCTCAGTTTGTTTTTTAAAACTATACTATACATTTAAAACTATACTATGCATTTGTTTATTATCTATACTATACTATGGACAGACTGGCGTGATACCTAAGGACCACATAATATACCTGTACAAAGGTCATCTGCATTGGTAACCTTATTCTCACCTATTTCTCCTGCAAAATAGCAGTGTGTGTATTGCTGTGTTCCAGTTTGAATGGTGAGAGAGGCAGTAAAGTTACTAAGTAATGAAAAATAGTACCTTCAGGTGACAAGGCTAGCGCGTTGCTAGCCTTGTCACTTGTGATATGATTGTGATATCACGAGCATCTATAGGCTGCGGTGACGCTTGCTAACATGCAAGCTATATACTGTCGACCTAGTGTAATGATAAAATATTTAGTGTATTAATCATGTCAATATAGAGTCTTACTTGTATATCTATATAAATAATAGCATTTACGAGATACTAATATTCCTCTTTATTATACCCTTAACAACATCTTTTACATGAATAATTCACAAAATCTTGAGTACTTTATCAAGCAACACTGTTATTACCATATAGTGTGCTCGTAAACTGTGGAATAGTTGGAAAACTTTTCATATAAGAAATGCTGCGAGCTGTTTCTCCGTATGTGCACAAACGAGGCACTCATTTGCATGATTCACGTCGAAGTTGATATTAAAGTAACTTCAACGATAATATTAAACACTAAATATGTTGATTGTTCGCTGTTTTTATAAAAAAAAACCTACGATCCATCACCATCCACCAATACCTTCCATCATTAATTATTTTAATGAAGTTTTTATTAAATTTCTTTGGACATTATAATGATAATCTTTGACATTTTGACAGCATTATTCTGCCACTACCATATATTCCCTAATCTTGAAGTTTGTCCATTGCCTGTCCATCTTGCGGGTGGACACCCTCCGCTGCGCTTGTCAGTACATGGTCTCCATTTCAGTACCTTACGACTCCATCCATTGCATGCTTAATCTTACGCAATTTGTTGAGCATAAAATGGAGCAAAAATATTAGAGAGAATAAACATGTTTGGTTCAATGTAGGATGGCTAATGGCTGTCATCATACCAGACATTGGAAGTCACAGCTGGTCGTAGGCCTCTCCATGGAATTTTGCCCATAATTGCCGCCCTAGGTAAGCATGTTAGCAGTCGCAAAGGCCAGCGGGAGTTTGCGACGGGAGTACTGCTCCTATCCCAGCTTTGTGCATTTGAGCTGCACTATTTCAGATGAATACTGTCACCTGGAACAGGGGGGAATATTCTACTGTGCCGGTACCTCTCGGCTCACGGCCTGTTGCTTTACATCTCGCTAATTCACACTAATTTCCTGAAGATACACATATTCATTCCTTAGTGCTTAAACTACCCAATTTTCTCAAAATCAGTTGAACAGCTATCGGTTCTGTGTTTCAAATGCCCTTCTCACTATCACTTTATCTTACTTATCCGCAGGTCAATGTCGGTAACTTTGGTCCTGTTACGAATCTTCTCATTCCTGATTCGATCGCGCAAAGATACTCTGAGCTTTGCCTTCTCCATAGCTCGTTGAGCTATTTCAGGTTGGCTTATAAGGCCAATGGTAAAAGACCACTTAAACGTAAAACAAAATAGACATATCTAATCAATGCTTCATTACGTTCTCCTGTAATTTAAATATGAATAGAAATAGCGCAGTTCTTTTACTCAGTCATACCAATTGACTATTTTACTACTCGCGGCGACAGAATTAGCCCTTGCCAAATCGTGTTATTGTCTAAATTTTGATGAATATCAAATATTTTGACATAAATTTCATACTTACATACATACATTACGACTGTGTCCCATCGGAGACAGAGATCATTGATCTCCACTTGTACGATCTTGGCATACCTCTCTCACTTCTTTTACTAGCATGATTCCTTTTTATACACGCTCGTTTATTCTTGGCATTTCAGGCTTGGCCCATCATTTAATACTTTATAAAATCCGTGCATTAACTACTCATAATGGTTAGGTTATCTTCTTTCAGTCAAGGTCAATTTAGAGAATGGCTTCCGCAAGGTAACCAAACATTGAACAAAAAATGTTTTAATATCCATATTTATAGAAATTCAGAGCTGATATACAAAATACTTCTGTTTTATGCAATAGAGGATGCCATTTGCCCTCAAATAAATATCCTCTTATAATCGACTTAAGGTCTCTTAAAGAAAAAGTTTTATTACTATTTTTCTACATTACATTAGTTGCAATGAAGCAAATTGCGAACGCTTTGCATAAGTATGGCTAAAGACAATAGGTTACGAGCAGACGGAATCATTAATTGCTTGACAGAAGGTTCGTATGTGATGATTATGGTAGTTTGTTGTTTCTGTGACGATATGGAGATTTTTGGAGTTTAATTGAAATTTCATTCCGACACCAAATACACATACACACACACACACACACTCACTTAATATGTAACTGTTTGTTAGTTAACTTTGTAGGTGTACATATGTGATTTTAAAAGTTTCTTGTAACCATGCTACAGAAGAGCAGTGCTGCCAAAAAATAAAATTTTGCTTTAAAGTTAGCTCCTAGTACTTACTATTGTATTAAACTTAGTCGATGAAATAAACTTTTTGTATTTTTATTTTATTTCTATTATGTTCTTGATGGGCATCAATAGCGCAGACAAAATAAGAATATTATGATACTTGTGATAAAGAGTTTATGTTTCGTGTACCAGTTTCAGTTCATCCACGGTAATGTCAAACAAGATTAACTGGATCTAGTAAAATATGTCAAGGGTACAAACGCTCTTATCTTGTTCTAACCAAATTTAACAGCGATCATATGAGGGTAATGGTTTTAAGGTTGGCAATAGTAAAATTGCTGAGCGATGTAACATAATATGCTAATGTTACTAGCAAGTGTGGTAATGTACCAGGCTCGTCAGAGGCAACCCGAAAGCTACAATGAGGTCAAATACAATAGGGAAATGGCAGCAGCATTCCCGTGGCAAAGCTATTTTTAACGAATACCAGCACGCTTGCCCAGTGCGGAAGTTAAGGGCAATATTCTTTATTTCCTGTAGAGGTTTACGTCAAGTAGTAGACGTTGCTATGACGACAAGCTTAAAAACTTTCTGCTGTAATTTGCCTAATAAGATACTAGTGCTATAGTATTGACGGGCCTGATGGCGAGGATCGAACACTAAAGGTTTGATACCCGCCCAGGACAAACATTTATATGATGACATTTGTGTTCGTTCTGCATCTGGATGTTGATTTTTTTTAGAGTGTTAATTTGTATTTAAGTATTATATTTTCAATTACATTGCTCTTTGATGTCCGTAGTATAAGTACCGACTATGTACCGAGTATCCGACTTATGTATCTCGGAGTCAGGTCAATGTATTAGTTCTTGTGTTGTATTATAAAATATGTTTTTTAAATAATGTTTGTATTATTCAATAAAAAAAAACTGTACGGTGTGCTACGTGTATTAACTAGCGCTAATTAATAAAAATAAACTCCATCTTTCTTATAACAAATTATTTAGATCAATTGACTTTTAACTTGAGCGTATATTAAATCCTATATTAAATATACACTCTTGAATTCGAATTTTTGATTTGATTAATGAAGGTAGTAATTATAACTTTCAATGCCTGAAATTATATCTTTTGTCATCTTTGAAAATAGTTGCCGCAAGGTGATCGGCAATATCAAACCAAAAAAAAATTAATACTGAAACAAAACGTGTATTGAAGCCGTTAAAATATTAGTTTTATTTTAGAATGTTATTAAAATATTTATATCCAGAGAATCTAGGAACTTTATTCGATGAACACAGCAAAATTGGTGTAACCAATTTTTAAATAAAATTGAATAAATTAATAAGATCAAATAAAATCTATTTCTTTGATCCAAATTGCACATTGAAGACCCAATAGCAGCAAATGCAACAATTGAAGACACGAAGAAAAAAATAGCTATGAACCTATAAAAACTAAACTACTTGTGTAAAAATATACAGGTGATAAAGAAAAACAGATATATATCCATATAGATGCATCGTCATCAAATTCCATCGAAGACGTCATAACCTTAATATTTCAGACCAATGATTCGACTTATGTGATTGGCACTACGAAGGCAATTTTGTAAACAAATTTTATTGCTTCTTAGAAGCAATTCCGTCTTTGATATTCCAGAACTTGCGAACATTACGTCATTTCTATATTAAGTCAACTTCAAAGGTGCTTCAAATGTATGTTTTAGCAATACATTTAATTGTTAATGTTAATAATAAAAATAATATTAGCTTTACCAATAAAAATCTCTATTAAACTTTAATAAAAATAGAAGTTTTAATTGAAAATAAAACAGACTACTTGTAAAGAAGGCCTCTTAATGACATACTCTTTTTACTACACAAAATAATAAAATAATGAGAAAGTACAAAAACTCTCAAGTTATAATACAGTTGGCGACATTATCGCTCAGGGCGGTCTTTTCCAGGCAACCTTTGGATGGGCATAGATAAAGAAAATATTATAGTTCCGTAAGATGTTTACTACTATTTTATTTATAAAAATGAAATAAAGTAAATTAACTCATATTGCTATACATATGTATATAACAATAAAAATACATACCAATAAATACATAAATAAAAGTACAACCGAAATCAAATACACATATATTTTGAAATATTGAATAAGTCTTCTGTTAGATCAGTTGTTACAGGTGCTTCAGTTGGACAATGCTTCTTCACCATCCGCTTCAATGTGGTAACAGACTGCGCACGCCTGATATTCACAGGTAGCGCATTCCACAAACGTATAGCCTTAACTATAAAAACCAGAGGAGTGCGCAGGCAGGATCAATGTTAAATTATATGATGACCTCAAAGATCTCTTGTGACTATAACCAAAAAAATGACTATAGTGATTACCTAACCTAGATGGTCAATTCGGTAGAAATTTATATAGCTATCTACTCTTTAAACTATTGTGTTAACCAAAACAAGTGGTAAATACCACATTCATAAATATTTATCATTTATTTTACCTGTACGCATCATATTAAGGGGTGTAATAACAATGCAAAGTCAGTCAAAAATGCTATTATTAGAAGACTTATCTTTACTTATCATAGGCACTTATACTTTACTTACTTATATATACTTTTGTATATATATAAATGTCATATTAAAATATTATGCAAATGACTAACGACCCTGAACACCTTATGGAGGTATAAGAATCATTTAATAAGTAAATTAATTCGGCCTATTAATTATATTTCGCAATACGTTATAATATATTTTATTAAATTTCATATTTGTTAAATCTTGTGTCAATAAAGACGTTGTAACTTAAGTCAAGAAAGACATGAAATTATCGAACAGTGTTTACTATTAAGTGAATTTAATTAATCCATCACGTATCTGTTGCAAAAGTTCTTTGTTAATTTCTGACCTATACTGATGAACCTAAAAGTTTCTTATGATATCTGAAATAATCTGTTTTAAATTAACTAGACTTTGCAACATGTCACGCACGCCTGTCGGTACATTATAGGAATGGGAGCTTGTATACCCTATTCAACATAATCCTACTTTGGCAAAAACATCTTCATGGAATATCGTAAATTCTTTTAAATCTGTTTAGTAAAATGTGTTACACTATTCCTTGATTTGTAAAATCCCCTTTACTTTACTGTAGCAGTAATAAAACGACCACTTTAATTTATGTTGCTCACAAAGTTAGGTTACCTAACTGCATTGCATAAATCTTACAAATGCAGGTCCATTTTTCACTGATATGTGTGATGAGTGAGTTAATAACAGATTGAAAGCGATGTTTAATATACCTCAAAACATGTGCGATAAGTATGTAAACCTGGACTTCACTCTGCTAACAATTAAACAAGAAAACAAATCGTACAGAAAGAAGTATTAAATTCAATTCAATTGCACCAACATTCATACGCTCTGGCTGCTAAGTTCCGGGGCGTGGTCAGCTTAATATAGTCTCGCCTAAAGAGGATTAGTTTATCGGATCTTGAGCTAAGATTCGCAGACAGCAGATGAGATTAGCATTACTGGATGCGTGACTCTACTAAGGACATAATGATAAGGGAAACCTGACAAGTAATTCAATTATTGTTTGAATAAACAAATTGTTAAGTAGCAGAATGTAAAAAAAATAAAAACAGATTCATATCGATTAAAATATTTATTACCATTATCAATCATTACACCTACAATGTTGAACATAGGCCTCCCTCCTATAAAAAAGGGAAAGTTATGCTGATAATTGCCGCGCTAGGCAATCGCCGAGAGCAGCTTCGCGACGGGAATGCTGCTGCAGATCCCCGCCCAATATACCGTCTGGTACCTTAGTCGCCTCTAACGGCACAATGTATAGTGGAGGTACAGTTCTACTCTGCGGGTAAAGATGACGAATTTATTCAACTAAAATTTTAGACTGTACTAAATAATGTATTAGACACAAATATTTTCATCTAGACTATTATAACTGCCCAATTCTATTTTGTATATATCAAATTAGTATTATTTGAATTATAGCTATTGAGAAATGTACGAGCAATTGTGATACTACTAGTGAAATCAATCAAAATATTAAATAATATCAAAATATTTTTTGGAGTCTTTAAATTCATATTACGATCAGAGCTACCTCTTGCAGATGTTGCGTAAATAAATAAGATATAATAATAAATTCACGCAACATCTCGTATGATGACTTCGAGATGAGTAGTTAACACCCAGACATTGAACAAACATAAATGTTTCTCTTTGATAGAAATCTAATCCACGACCTTTAGCTTTAGTCCGGGCCCCTCAATTCGTCATTATTTCGATTTTATTACTATTTATAAGTGTCATTATATATAGATGATTATATATTATATATGATCTAAATAAATAAATATAATACAACAAATATTTCACAATTGTAATGTTCTACAAAATTTTATTCGAGGTTGGCTTGAACGTATTCCCTGGACGGGCATCGGCTTCTTTCATCTTTGAACAAAAATTATATGGATTATTAATTTGTTTCTCTTTGTTGCAGGTAATGCAGAAACCGGCGCAATATTGACGCACTTCTTTATAGCATCAAAAGATCAACGTAAGACAAGGTGTAAGTACAACGCTCTCCGCATGTTTACCATTGAGCCTCTCAATATAGAGGAAACTAAAACTTGATCATGGAAAAGGACTATGAAACTTTTAGTAAATATTTAAAATATTAAGATAGCAATTTGTTAGTGCCGACTTCTTAATGGGTTCCAACAATTCCTACCATAAGTTGTAATTAAAACCCTCATCACCATCAGTTTTGGCAGGTTCTTTTCTGGTGGCTCGCGTAATGAACCTGCTATACACTTAGTTTTAAGACCCGTCTAGAGCGGGCAGTCTAGTAATAAAGTTAGGACACTCAATGATTCATTTAAATTACTCCTATAACATCATAAGGTTGTCGGCCATTTAAGTAAATTTGTAATAAACATATCTACAGTAATAAATTTTTGTTGTTTTGAAGATTTTAAATATCTATGATAGGCCTATTTAAATTAAAATATCTTTCACTTTGACTAAGAAAAACAATTTAGTTAATTGTATACAAAAAAATTTAATACTTCGCAGTAAAGCTTGTGAGTGTTTGTCTAAACAACGTTTTTTATTCGGAAAATGCTGTATTTTACCTCATCTTATTATCTAATTAGCACGGTTAAATAAATTAGCATCCTATTTAGTATACTTTGGCGTAGTATTAGACTAAGTCTTTATTGATATGGTTTAATTGTTAACTCATTTGTTAAAATAGCACCATAGAAACTACCTTTCCCTTTATATCGTCAGCTTAGACAAAAGCAATGCAGGTATATTTGAGGTAAAATTAGGAATAGAAACAAAATTTCCAAGCTATATGATCTTCGGTGGATATAATAAAGAGCGAATGCTAATTTATCGATTTACCAATGTAAAAAAATTTTAATCTATTATTGTGTCCAACAGCATCGTCTGACGACTTGACCGAATGTAAATAGAGAGTGAGGTGGCACCGATCTTGGCATACCTCTCGTGTTTTCCTTCTCTTCCTTCTTTATTGAATAACCATTTTCAAATCGTATAATATACCATAAACCATTAAACCATATTACCGCGGAGCTAAAATCGGCAATACACAGTTCAAACACACATGCAACAGCGAGTCATTTCGCAGATAGGACTGTTCTAAATCAATTGCCGCTGGCGGGAATTTTCGCTGCGAAATTGGTCCGGTTGAATTACGACCGGCTAAGCCGAAATGTAGTACAGTTCATTTGGTGAAATTTATTGAAGGTTTCCATTGCAATTTCGTCGCCTAAACTATTTATTGCTGGAGATTATTCAATCAGCTAATATTTTAAGTTATAATTGAGTTAAAAAGCTATCGTAGTTTTTTAATTATTAAAAATTTGTAACTACTGTGCTTTCTCGTCATTAATGCTTGTACGATTCCTTAATGATATTTAAATAAAATATATGTGTAATTATTACACTAATAATATTATTGTAAAAATAACTGAGCTTTTAATATTAAGCGTAACTAAACGAAAGTAAGTCGTGATATGTAAAAATAGACCAGATGGCGTAGATGGTAGTGATTCTATCTTGTGCGTCAAGGGTTGGTTTGATTTACACCGAAAGAAAATATTTATATTATGATATTTGTGTTTGTTCTATTTCTGGGTGTTAAATATATGTATTTAAGTAGTAGTGTCCGTTACAGAAGTGCTTTGAGTGACTTACCATGGAATCAGATCAAAGTATGAGATATTAAAATAAAAATAATAGTTTTGTTTTAAGTTTTTGTCTTACTTCTTTCAGCTTTTTCAAAGATCATATTTTTACTTTATCTTTGCCCTCCCTTCTCAAAGACGTTGTTCTACCGCTACAGTACACTCAGATCTCGACGCAATTCTTCTAACACTTCTTGGGTCTCTGTGTGGCTTCTGCTTTTGCGGTTTCCAGAAGATGATCTTTACAGTTTTAGCACTAGTAATTTTTATACCTATCTGAGAAATTGCGGTTTGACCTAACGGTCGATTATTCTTTCAATATTTCCAGTTGTCAATAAAAGCCGATATTTGAATGCAGACATGCCCAATCAGTACGATCTTTTCGATAATGTTTAACTTTCTTTGGCAATAACTTCGTACGGTTTGCTTGACCACGTTACAAAATCTAATTTAATTTAATTTATTTATTTACTTTAAAGTGAACATATTTGTAATGTTGGAATTTTTTATCATATTTACTTTATTGTTTTTATTTTTACTTTTATTTTTAATGATTATGATATAGTCTTGTGTATGCACTTGTGTAGTGATTTGAGAATAGGTAGCTGTTAGCCAATAAGACGGTTTATTATAACAAATTAATCAAATAAATGAAAGCCACCTTCTCTATTCATTCACAAAAAAGGAAATATAAATATTTCGGTAAATTATATGACGTAGATATAAAAAACATATATTTCTGTTTTTACAACCGCGCACTAATATTGGATATCCTGCCACACTGAGGTAAGCCTCGACATCCGATGCTATATTGTGCACCGGAATAAACTAAAACATATTAAGCTATCTATTTTGTAGCGAGAACCCGAAGCGTTAGAGTCAGTTGAAATCCGACAAAATAAAATAAAAATGCTACAAATCTAAACTTGTTTTGTTTATAGAATAAACGAACGATGATACGTTGATGCAATGAAATGTATGATTAGTATTAGGATCGGTGACAAATATTCACTCACCTTGAGCTTCAGTGCTTCAAAAATCATGTTTAATCATGGGACCACACTCCTTAAAAACCAAACATTATCATTAGATATCGCTGGCTAGTCATAGAATCATTCTGTTAGCTAGCTTTCCGCCCGCGGTTTTGTCCTCGAGTTCTTTACTTTTATTATTCCGAGAAGAAACTACAGAAAGGAAGCTAAATTATGTAAAACTGTGATTTCATAAAGGAAAACAAATAACAGGTGAATCCCACAGGGACCTGCTTTCGAAATTAAAAGTAGCTTTTGTTAAAATCTAGGCTGTAACTAATCGCCATACTGATTTTCAGTTAGCCTTGTTTTGCATAATATATTTAGACCAGAAGTAACCACAACTCCGTGTCACAAGGATATCACTAGCGTGTCTTCAACCCTGGGTATCCTATGACTATGAGGCTATGCGTATGACGTTGGAGCTTATGACGTTGGAGCGTATGACGTTGGAGCGTGTGACTTCATAATACAAAAAAAAACTAGAAAGAAAATGACTTGTCTCAGTTATCGGGTGGGACTCGTGTCTGCATTTTGTAGATAATTTACCTACAATTTAAAAAAATTGGCGCTGCAACACTCACACGAGAACACCACGAATAATTTGACATGTCATTTCTGCTAAGGTCTCGGTAGGACAACGGTTGTGAAGTGCCCCGGCTTAGAAATGATACATTCTAGTAAATATTATCTTGACGCTATGATGAACCTAGTATACATGAATCAACTGAACCTGTTGCAATTGAACATCGTTTTCCACGCCACGTCCACGCAATTTGTCGATGACGCGGTTTTACTCGGTCAAATCCAGCTGGAGGGTAATATAACTACGGACATGGATTAGCCGTACTATGATCGACACAGCTGCATTCTGTCGGAGTACCTTTGATTAAATTACGGTTCTTTGATGGACCAACAAAGAAGTTTTGAAGTTCTTAGTACAAATAAAACTTCTTCATCTAATATACCTTTTTATTTTAATATCAAATAATATTCCTTCACCTATAACAGTTTAAAGTACCTCATATCAATATTTCTAAGAGAAAATAGAGGAATACGTCATCAAACTTATCACACTTATATAATATTACTTCAGTGCAAGTTAATTCTTGCAAGAAAAATATAATAACTCATAAAAAGCCTATATAAGTCGAATACATCTGTTACTACTATTATGTTAAATCACATTTAAATGTACATATGAAATATCGAAATAAATGATGACCCAAGCTATCATTTAAAAAGACAGTTCATATACAAGTCATTTCATTAGGGCTTAATTAAAACTAGTTGGCATGTATCAGACGGGTATTAAATTAAACTACAGCGGGATAAAAGTAGAATTACAAATGTAATTTATAAGGTTTAGGACGATGGACATCGCTGACCCATTGAAGAGATTTTTAGACGAGGTTTGGTGCGTATGTGTGTAGGGATTGGAGTAGACGGAAAAAATTGTCTCTGTTTATCTCAATGGAAAAAAGGCGTGAGTATTTGGGTATGGGTTTTATGTATTGAACATAAAAACAATAAAATTAAATATTTAAACAATTTACCAGAACTGTGTTAAAGTTGCAGGACTAAAGCATACGACTGTAGTGTTGCTATACTTATAATATACTATGTTCATACTTATAAGTGTAGTCTATGGACAAACATTTATTTTAACAGGGTAATTTTTTTAACCTTTCAGCTATCTAGGTGACAAACCTGACTTTAGCGCGGGCACTGTATAAGAAATTGTATTCATTTTTTCCGTATATATCATCATCATCATACCAGCCATTGTCAGTCCAATGCTGGACATAAGCCTCTTGAAGAAAGAAGGTGTTCGGTCCATAATTTCCACGCTGGGCAACTTTATATGTAACACTAGCTGCGCCCGCGACTTCGTGTGCGTGGAATAGTTTTTTTTTTGGGTACCATACCTCTTTACCTTAACTTATATAAACATTAAAAAGTCATGTTTGTTAATATCGAATCAATGGCTTGAAAAATAAGTTTCAAGTTTCTAGCTCCAAAAATAGCGATACTTACATACAACTTTTCTCCTTTCGACCCCTCCCCTCACAACCCTTTTTTCGAATTAAAAAATACATCTGTCACTCCTGCAAACTAACGAAAGTTAAAAAGTAGTTTAATTACACACAAATAATAACAAATGTTTATTTTATTGGAGAAAGCTTGCAATAGCAACGCCGACTTCACGTTTCATCCCTGAGCGTCGTAAATTGTTGCCAACTGTTTTACGATATCCTCCATAAACTGTTTTTTTTTGTCGTAAAAAAGATTAGTGACGCCTTTTTATACCGTTATTATGCTACAAGCCACCAAACACGGTTACATCGGCTTTGAACTCAAAATGACGGTTAACAACTCTTATTTCCATTGGAAATTCGAAGGTATGTCCTTTCCGCTTTATCAAAAGGAAATTGAATGTCAAATGTTGCTAAGGCTCTCATGAGCTACGAAATTAATTCACTTGTGATGAACACAAACAAGCATTTGAAAAACTCGTAAATACCTTCTTCCGATAAATAAACATTGACTCATCACTAAAATGTAATTTTAAACAACGAATTTTATTAATTTTATTTTTATTTTAAAAACTCTGTCTAGAATATGTAGAAATGTAAGTAAAACAATAGTTTAACTTAAAGCAGACTTTTATTTATTTAATCAGACGTTTTTTTTATACACTGCACAATATCGGCCATGACAGTGCGGAGAGGAGTGTTACCAACATAACAAAATAGAAAAATATTACATTGCTACCAACACCCCCTCTCAATGTAATACACCCTTACAGTCACATATTTATTCATACAAACCACAGTTTTTAATAAATCTTAACAATAAATTTTTATTTAATGCTTTTGTGAACATATCTGCGGTTTGGTCTTCAGTTTTAATATATTTTAACATTAATTTTCCACGTTTAATCAACTCTTTTATGAAATGATATCTGATATCAATATGTTTTAATCTTTTGACACTTTCAGTATTCGCTACCATTATAGCACTCTGATTGTCACAATATATTGTGGCAGGACACACTTTTACAATATTAAAATCTTTAAGCAAATTAATCAACCAACATGCTTCGCTAGTAGCCATACTTATAGCTATATACTCTGACTCGGTAGAAGATAGACTGACACTGGCCTGTTTTTTAGATGACCATGAAATTAAGCAATCTGCGAACTTAAAACAGTATCCAGTTGTCGACCTTCTATCCTTCAAATCCCCTCCCCAATTTGCATCACAGTATCCCACTAATAAGTTGCTATTACATTTGTAGACAAGTTTGTAATTTATTGTATGTTTTACATATCTTAACACTCTTTTTAAGGCAGTTAATAAAACATTATTTGCATTATTTTGATATCTGCTCAGAATTGACACAGCAATACACAAATCAGGCCTTGTTCCTAATACAGCATACGACAAGCAACCTATAATTTTTCTACATTTATTTTCAATGTTTTTATCAATCACAGAATCATTGTTATCTTCTAATATTTTAGTGTTAAAGTTCAGATCCATTGGTGTACATATTTCTTTACAATTTTGCATATCAAATTTTTGCAATACACTTTCCAAATATTCCTTTTGATTAAGTTCAGTGATCCCTGTAACTAAATCTTGTTTTACATGAATACCTAAGAAATTTGAAACTAATCCCAAATCTTTCATTTTGAATTCATTATTTAATAATGACTTAAGGTCACAAATCTGCTTTTGATTATTTCCAAATATTAATAAATCGTCTACATACAGTAAAACATATGTTCTGGCGTCGCCTTCACATTTTGTGTACAGACATGAATCACTTTTTGATTTTACAAAACCTTGTTTCATAATGACTGAATTAAATTTGTCATTCCAATATTTGGGTGATTTTTTTAACCCATATATAGATTTATTTAATCTAACAATATTTTTATCACCACAATATGCACCTTCAGGCAATTCTAAATACACTTTTTCATCAATTTCTCCATATAGGAAGGCACCTGTAACATCCATTTGACTGATCGGCAAGTTTAATTTTGCTGCTATACAAATAAATAACCTGAAAGTTGACAATTTAGCTACTGGTGCATATAAATCACATAGTTCCATTGTATCACACTGCTCAAAACCTCTCGCCACTAGTCTCGCTTTATATTCTACATTACTATTAGAGTTTTTGATTTTAAATACCCACCTACTACTTACAGTCTTATCAGTTACAGGTTCTTCACAAATAGTCCAAGTATTATTTTCTTTGAGGGTATTCAATTCTCTCTGCATTGCTTCTTTCCATTTACTCGCATCTTTCCGTTGCATGGCATCTTGGTAAGTCTTCGGTTCATTTCCCTCAACATAGACATGATGACACTTGTAAAATGAAGTCTGTTTCCTAATTCGAGTACTCTTCTCACGCGTCTGTATCTCTCCATTATCATCATCGCTGAATTCGTCATCACTGGAACACGGTATGTAGACACTGTCACTTTCGCCAGACATATTAAGGGTCTCCTCTACCTTTTCCTCTTCAGTCTGTGCTTCTTCTTGACTAATGACCTTCTTCTCCTCCATTGTAGTGTCCAGTATAACTAATTGTTCCTTCTGTTTTTCACCTTTTTCTAGAAATATGACATCTCTTTTAACTTCAACAGTGTTCTTTTCTGAGAAGAATATTCTGTAGCCCTTGACATTTTCCTCGTAGCCGACCATGACTGCTTTCTCCCCTTTTGGATCCCATTTTCTTCTCTTCTCTTTTGGAACATGGACATACACAGGACTTCCAAAGACTTTAAGGCCTGTTATATCAAAATGTTTGCCTGTCCACGTTTCATATGGGGTCTTTCCGGTTTCATTGCTTTTACTTGTTCTGTTTAGTACAAATGCCGCAGTATGAACAGCTTCTGCCCACAGCTTCTTAGGTAGACCTGCTGCACACAACATTGTACGTGCTGATTCTATTAGAGTTCGATTCTCTCGCTCCGCCTTGCCATTTTGTTCAGGAGTATATGGAACCGTGGTTTGATGGGTTATTCCACGTTTCTCAAACAGATTTTGAACCTCTTTGTTCATGAACTCTAACCCATTATCACTTCTAAAACACAATACTTTGTGTTTGGTTACATTTTCAGCCTTGTACAAAAAGTTCTCAATACACTTCTTAACTTCATCTTTGCCTTTAACAAAGTAAACTGACCTGTAGTTAGAGAAGTCATCTTTTAGAATTACGAAGTATCTGGATCCTCCCACGGACGGCACCTCCATAGGCCCGCACGTATCTGCATGTATTAACTCACATGGCCTACTCGTTTTATTTTCACTGGCACTGAAAGGCAAACGATGTATTTTGCCCTCCAAGCAACCCTCACAATCAAAGTCAGAGTCTTTCACTTCAATGTTGTTGTTTTTAAGCACCATTCGCACATACTGTAAGTTTTGATGAGCAAGTTTTTCGTGCCACTCTTTAAGTCCAGATTTCACTTCAATCGCGTTCGCTATCTCACATTTGTAACGCACGTCCATATAGTACATATCTCCGTTACGACTCGCTACGGCACTCACAGTATTTCCTTTGTAGATTTTACACAAGTTATTGTCCATTTTAACAACATAACCCCTCTCTGTAGCGCATTTGACAGATAACAAGTTTGTTTTCAATTTCGGAACGAAGAGTACATTGTCTATGGTTGTGTTTACCCATCCGCGGCCGTTGTAGACCTGTACCGCCACCTGTCCACACCCGAGCGCACTAATCTCCTCGCCATTTCCGACTATCACTGTTTTATTGTTCATCGTTAAGTATGTTGCAAATAGGTTACGATCACGGCACATATGTTGGCTAGCGCCTGAGTCCACTAACCACTTAGATTCTTGAACGTTACTATTTGAGTTCATCACCATAAATGCATTACTCGTACTGTCTTTTTCCCGATTCTTCTTGAAGTAGCACTCACTTTTAGTATGTCCCATTTTTTTACAATAATAACACTTTTTAACCGGTCTATTGTCATGTCCCGAACCCTTGTTTTGATTACACTCACTTTGATAGTGTCCCAGCTTATTGCACTTATAGCACTTAATGTTTTTCTTAGCTACAAACGCTGATGCTGACGAGTTTTGCGGCTCCTTGTCGTTAATACGTTCTTCTTCAATCAGTAATCTCGCGACAAGATTTTCTAGCGTTTGTTTATCGTCGGGCGCGGACTCCCACGCCGACACAAAATGTTTATAGGCATCTGGAAGAGACATTAGCACTTTTGTTATTACGAATCTTTCTGAAATGTCTTCTCCCATCTGTTTGAGCTGGTTTCTTAATTCCTCTATTTTAGATAAGAACATAGACATCGCCGTGCCCTCCTCGTACTTGTATTGGAAGAAGCGTTGTTGTACGATATGTATACTTGTTTCAGATTTTTGCTCATACACGCTCGCAAGTTTTCGCCACATTTCGGCTGACGTAGTACATGTTATGATATGCATCATCACGCTTTCTGACATTCTTGTAACAAGCCATGATTGAGCCTTCGCGTCTTTCTTTTCCCATAAAGCCTTCTCAACCGCCTCCTCCGGTTTCACCCTGCTTCCGTCTGTCACTTTTTGGTTTTTGACGAAAAAAAAGTTTGATTGTTTTACTTTTTCTCAGGATTATGTGCCTGGGCCCATAACCTGTAGAAATGTAAGTAAAACAATAGTTTAACTTAAAGCAGACTTTTATTTATTTAATCAGACGTTTTTTTTATACACTGCACAATATCGGCCATGACAGTGCGGAGAGGAGTGTTACCAACATAACAAAATAGAAAAATATTACATTGCTACCAACAGAATATTTTGTAAATAGTCTGATATAAAAATAATAAATCAAATTTCCAATAGACAAACATGGAGCTATGTTCATTGCGAGTCTTGTATCCAATTTCGGAGTCGCATAGGGAATATTTGAACGAACTATATTAAATGTTTATCCATACCGCAGGAGAACACACTGAACACAAGTACTTTAAGCTACTTATCTCGTAGTCAAATCAATGTATGGCGTTATTATTATTAAATATGAGGCTGATTTTATCCCTTATCTCCGCAAAATGCATGTTAATGATAAGCGTGGCCATAACGCCGCACTTCTGTATATCAATTTGTAAAGATAAAATCTACCAGGTGTCATTAGAGTTAAAACCAATACGTTGAAGTGTCATTATCTAGTGTTTGTTTAACAAATGTCAACAGTAGGCACTTCGACACCGTAAACTAACATTAGCCTACATACTTATGCATGATAATGTTTGATGTTAAATATAAAACAATTATCACATATATTTAGGATTACACTGCTGGAAAAAGCCGTCCACCTCCATCGGCCCCACTGAGCCGTCCTACTGGTAGGGCAGAGTGACACATCTTAACATTCGCAGCGGTCATTCAAATTTTGCCTAAAGACAGAATTTATCAAACTTTAAACCATTCCAAACTAAAAACTTATTTAGTAGGGCATATTACATTGCGATTTTTCAAGATGTTCCACTCTGCCCTACGAGTTTGGTGACTTGGTGGGTAAACATATTCTGCCAAGTGTGAAAATAGAGTTTATCTTTTTTTCTCGGGAGACTTTTTCAGCAGAGGACAGTCTGCGGCTAATACGAGGATATGTGAAAATATACTATTTCGGTTGGATATGCCGACATCTGTTGGTGTACTTATATTAGTCCCGCCTCTCAGTTATCTTGTTTATAACTCAAAGGACAGTTCAGAATATATATAGGTAACTGTTACAAGCAATTTTTGATAATGTTGTGTACATAACATTATTTTACAATAACACATTCATTGAACAAATAAAAACAACTCAATGTAATGATTACCATTTCGGCTACCTTGCGCTAACCTCATTTTCAATAGAAATCCATGCAATTGTAGCTCTGCCTATCATTCATCAGACCATCAGTGAATTTTCTACGGCTGTTTTCATGGTAATGATGATGATGATACAATGTCAATACAATAGAAATTTTAATAAAATACAAATATTCTATTCGTTACACTTTTACGGATTAACAGTTGAACTGAATTTGTTAAGTAAATAGCTTGATGGTTCAAGCTTTTCAACAGTCATATATACCTTATTTTCATTAAATATAGTTTTCCGTCGGATATATCAATTGAAATCCAAACTAGTGACTCTAACCTAGAATCCAATCAAAGCATTCCTTACGTCAATGAGGGCTTTCCCACAAAAAGCTATTACTGGCCGCCCCACAATAATAAACAAAATCAAATGAACGTCACAATCTGTTTACCGTCTGATTTTTTGTTCAATTGAAACAAACCTGCAATCGATTACTAACGTTAAACAATCAATACGAAATAGTTTCGTATCGAATAAATAAATCGAGTTCTGAGATCGAGCCAAGTCGAAATCTCTCTTCACTCGATGATTTATTTGTTTGTATTTGCTAGTTCTATAGTCGAGGAGTTGGATGCTAGACCTATAATCCACATCAAAGCAGTTGCTTCCTTTAGTTTAGTAACAGTTTATCAATCAAGATATAAGGATACTTACACTTGAAGCATTAGCTTTTGATGTCACGGTATTATTACAGTTTGTTTGGCAAGTCAACGATCTGAATATAATATGTTTGATAGATCCCGCGAAGTACTGGTGGAGTGGAATTGTATTCCTTCTAAGGCGGCTGAGATACCGCAACCGACAGACGGCGGTATATCTATCAAAACTTCGTAGCATACAAAACATTGGGAAAGGGCAGTAGAATCCCCGTCGCTACACTCTGCGATTGCCACCTCGCCTGCCCAACGCGGCTATAATGGTCAAGAATCCCCCTATATTTGAGAAGCCTTTGACTAACAGTAGACTTTCAACGACAGATATAATGATAATATTTTATAGTGAAAATTGGTATTAACGAAGCTGCTAGTTAGTTTGAGCTTGTTTAATTGTTTTTATTAATTTATACATATTAACAAATAATATTTTCACATTGAATAAATATAGTATTTAGTTTTACCGAAAGACTTGGATCTTTTTCAGGAACTCTCGCTGGGACAATATCCTTTCCGGTTCAAGCAATCCTTATGCCAAATTTTAATACAACCCGTTCAGGCGTTTAATTGCTAAAAGATATAAAAAAGAAGAGTAGAAATAGAAGAGTAGAAATAGAAGAATAGAAATAGAAGATTAGAAATAGAAGAGTAGAAATAGAAGAGTAGAAATAGAAGAGTAGAAATAGAAGAGTAGAAATAGAAGTACTTACTTTGCCAGATCTAATATTATGGAGATTCTAGAATAGATTTCAATCCAATGAAGTAATATTACATCATATTTTCCTGTCATGAAAAAAAATCTCATAAGAGATAAAAATTTGTTTTCCTTAGTTTTCAGTAAGGGGATTTTATGAATCCCATATTTAGAAAAAGAAAACAAAAATTAAATAAAGTCAAGTTAAAATAATTGAAACAACACGCTTCTGCAATATTTACCTTAAAGTAATACTGTAATATGTTAAGAAATGACCAAAAACTATGTAAAGAAAAAAGGATTTCCTTTTCGTATACTAATTTCGAGTGTTCATAAGAAAAATAAGATGGAAAATATTACTGTACAGTGCCATATGAGCCGGCTTATTTATTTGTAGCGTCCACAATATACGAGGAAGGAAACATTGGTAGATAGACGCGGGGCGGGACAGCCATCGGCTTGGATTTTATCAACGCAAAACACGAATCGTGTTGTTGTACAAAAAATATTGTAGTTAATTAACATATATATGCAAAGTGGCAAAGTTACGTGGTAGTCTGTTTTATTTACGCTGAAAATTATGTGGAAGATATGTTTTTTGCACAGTTCATATTTGTTTTTTTATATAATAAAAGTGGCTGTTTGCAACTCATAGTACCAGGTTTTACCACAAAAAGTTGGTTAAAACATTAAATAAATTAACCGGTTACAAAAAAGAAATACAACGAAAGATCACAAATAAGTAGACTTGTATTTTGCAAATAGTTCTAAAAATAGTATCAGAATATGAAATACGTTATTTCAAGTATCTCTCAACTAATTTCAGAAATGTTTTCCATTTATCGTGTAAGCGTTGGAGTTTCTTTGACACCTACCTTTGGAGGTTTTGCTGAAAAATAAAAGGCTGGCGAGCGATATATCCCGAAATATCCATATGTGATTTATTTCATGATAATAATTTATAGAAACTGTCTTCTTTCTATATGTTTACTGAAATAATCTATACTTTCTTATGCTTAAATTAAAGCTGTTATTTTGTCATTACAGCGATATGATTGCTGTTTCGTTTTAAAGGGACTGGGAGGGGCAGTAAAATATCTTTAAATCACGAGGTTGGCGGCACGCTAATATGTGTGTGTTTAAACGCGATTTTGAAACATGACTTTTGTAGAGAGCAATCCGGTAAAACTCTAGAATGAAACACTACTTTATTTGAACAATAAATCTAATATAAGAAACTTCATGTGCCATCGGAGAATAAAGTATCATGGCTATACTTTATTTGAAGTATTCTCGAATCCTTTCAGGTGTACAGATATATTTTCTTTAGTCAATATCTGAGCTATGAAATAAAAATAGTTGGCTACATTCGGTTCCAAAGAGAGGCTGCTAGTTTTTTTTATATTGTTTTGTTGCAGAAACGGAATTTTGGAGAAAACTATAGAATATAAATTTACGTATACGCCGTGGGTAACAGTACTTTACTTAAAGTAGGTGACTGAGGTTTCAAAACCTATAGATGGCGGAATACCGACTCAAAGCAGCGTAGCTCAAATGCAACAGGAAGGACATGAACAGCATTTCCGAACTAAAACTACACTCTACGATATACTACTATAGGCGAAATTCTTCCTTAGGAAGGCCTATGATAATGATATAATCATTATATATTATTGTGAATCATACTTCTTGTTAAGTTGAACCAAAGTTACCAATATAGCTTAGTGAAATAATAAGTCCAAGTGTGTTCATAGAGAGCTTGCAGAACTTAATGGCTCTTGGGTAGAAGAACTCGAATGTAGTCCAGACCACACACCAGCTAATGCGCTGTCTGATGAGGATAAACGTATCGGTCTTCTAGATAATTTATTAAAGATATGGACAACAGATGACATCTATGAAGGATTACTTAAAATTATATGATTTAATGCTAAAAATAAAATATGCTGCCACAGAACAAATCACAAAAGTAGTACATTCAAATTCGGTTTGAAACTTTCTTTGTACTTCTCTCTTCATTTTATCGAATTGAAAGTCCTTGCCTCCACACTTATAAAAGTGTTTAACTCTTTACAAATATTCAAAACTTTGTTTTGAACAAATGAATATAAAATAATGTCAAATTTATTGATTTGTCTTTAATCAACATTATATTTACATTTATGTAAATCTGAAACAACATAGATGGCACAAGATCCAAGCTAAACTATTTTTTTTCAATGACAACATGAATCATACCAGTAACTCTTACGTTTTGACCCCTGGGTTACACGAATTGTCAAACTAAAATAAACTACGTGAACAAAATTAATATAGAGAGAACCAAATACCTGTTTATTGTAATAATAATCTCGCCCGCCACAAAGTAACTTCCTCGTGTACCAGCAAGAAAGAGGCTCTCCCCAACCCGTATATAAATTAAGATAAGATTTTTCGATCTAAGTTGGGTGCTGGCAGAATTTAAAGTTCACGAACAACATAAAGAAGGCTAAGCCAGCCAGACTTAACAGTAATTTCATGGAAAAATTTCAAAAATAATTCTATACAAAATTTCTATTCATTAGAATACAAAAACGAATTCTCACAACTTAATTAAAAATAGCAGAATGCTGTGCGGTACTGGTAGGATAGAATAGTACTCCCCTTTGTACCAGGTGACGTAGAGATGACTGAGCTACTCGTATCAATATCGACAGATGGCGGTATATCCATCCCAATCAGTGTAGTTCAAATGTAGTAGGATTGGGTAGCAGCATCTCCATTGTGAAGCTATTTGCTGCCATTGTCACAACGTTTGCTTAACGTCCATTGATGAACATAGAACTGCAATGGCTGATATGATGATGATGAAAATAACTTTGTCCGTCTGATTTTCATTACTGCTCTATCAGGCCACCAACTTGCCCTATTTAATTCTCAAGCTTATTAATCAGCTAAAGATTAAAAGCATAACGAACAAGACAGATTGATAAACAATTAGATTTTTATTCTCATAATCTCACAGTATGGAACTACTTTAGAAATTTGACGCATTGTAAGTTTTTTATTAAAAATAATACTTCCTAAAGATAATTCGATTTGTCAAAAGCCTCAAGGGGAGCCTCAAACCTGCATCTTTTACTTAAAAGAGGACGGAGAACTCCACTACCGTTGTGTTACCGAGATCTTTCTAGAAGCGTAATTTTTTTCTAGTGTTCTTCATAGAGCTGAGAAGTCAACTCCATTTCTTCATGCGAAAGTTTGTTAATACAGATGCATGTAAGTAACCTTTCACGCTGAAATGACTGAACAAATCCAAAAAAAAGTTGGCACAAATATTATTGACATTCTAGAGTAACATGTGTGGTTTTTTCTAGGCATACGTTAGCCGTGAGGTACCAACATAGCCGTGAGGTACCGGCAGAGTTGAATAGTACTTCCCTCTATACCAAGTGTCGTAAGAGACGACTAAGGTACCAGATAAACCTCAGATAGCAGTATCTATGCGAAACAGTGAAGCTCAAATACACAGGGCGGGGATGTGTAGCAGCGTACCATCGCAAAAACTACGCTATGCGATTGCCAACACGCTTGCCTAGCGCGGCAATTATGGGCAAATTTCCCCCTTTCCTAGGGAGGCCTATGTTGAGCAGTGGATCTCCAATGGCTGATATAATAATGATTATGATGAGTACTTTTTATCTAGAAAACGTGTTGCCGTGGGATAGATCTGGCTTATTACTTTTCTCTGTGCAATTAGTACGCCTTTTTGCAATGTTTGGCTTCACGAGTAAAATAATTGTTTTCTTGGAAGTACAACAGTTCGTCAGGGATACAATTAACTTCGCTTTTTATAGTTTAATCGCCAAAACTTTGATAACTGTTTTAATTGATAATTTATTGTATAGTTTTTATAAATTGTAAACAGTATAAGACACAAATAAAAATTAATGCTAATTTTATAATTAGGTGGATGTAATTCGTTAAATCTTCTATCAAGAGCTTTGGACTTAATATGATTTACATCCACTTTATCAGGAACAGGGTTAGACAGCTCCGTTATAGTGAAGACCTAAAATTAATTGACATGGGCAGAATACAGAAAGGCCTCTTAAAACTCAACTCGGAACTCTTATAATATTTAAGTCCTTAACTTAAACGAAACTTAGACATTATTCATACAATGTTGGTGTTGTATGATGTAGTAAACATATTAAAATTTGTTTGTTGCAGAGTAGAAAAGTGGCAAGTGTCGTAAGAAAAGACTGAGGTACCGAAACCATCATATGGTGGTATATTCACCTGCAGTAGCGTAACTCAATTGCAAACGGGCATAGATGGGCAGCAGCATTCCACCACGGTAGTTTTAGGCAAAATTCCGTCTTTTTAAGAGGTCCATGTCTGTCCATTTGACGTCGAATGGCTGATATGATTGAAAACAATAAAACTGGAAGCTGTATGGCAGATATGTTTATATAATTATAAGCCTTTGTTGCAGGTTTTTATTTTTTTTTTAGTCCAGATCGAAAAACAGGCATACAGTCCGCGTGATAATAAGCGCCACCGTAGACTAGCTATGTCGCTTACCTTCAATCGGTGGTCTGCCTATAGAAAGTGGAATTTTGCCACAACTTTTTTTTATCCTCCGTGATAGTCGTTTTCGGGTACCTGAGCGTAGCCACGTTGAAACTCTTTAAACCAGTGTTTAACTCTCGCTATGAAAGGAGAAGAATCACCGTTCCCATTCGCTGTTTAATATCGCTGTGTGATTTTCCTTTCAGAAATCGATCGAAAGAATCGAATCAATGAACAATGTTGTTCCTTTTCATTTTTCTAAATCTGGGGGCACGGCAGTGCCCCTACCAAGTCGAGCAAAAAAGCGTCACGGCCGTACCATCCTTTTCTCGAAGCAACTCGGAGCAATTCAGGCCATTTTCGACCCCCTGTAACTTCGTTGTGGATAAAACTAGAAGACTGAAATTTTCAGTAACCATGCAGGCATTGTAAAGACACGCATATTTCAAATTTCATTCAATTTGGACCAGTATTTTAAGAATTATAACGGGTCAAATTTCTTAATTTTGTTTAATTTTGTCACTCACTGACTCATGATCATCAAACGTCTAAGGCACTTCTAGCAGACCTAGAAGCTTCAAATTTGGAATGTAAGTAGTGTTTGGCGAATGAATCAAGGAAAAACTAAAAAATCTAGAAAAAACCGCAAAAAAAAAAACTAAGCCCATACAGCCAATCGGTATTCCCGTCATGAAAACACGTGTATTAAATTATTTATTAATGCAAAAAACGTATTCGTACTTATTACGAGTGCGTAAGGTTGTATAGTTATATAATTATTATATAATTATAGACGCTAGCGAGTTAGCACGGCCGTTGCTACGCGCCGCGCGAGGGTGCGGGGCGGGGACAGTGGCGCGGCGGGGACAGTGGCGGGGCGTGCGCAAGTGAATGTCGCCGAGCGAGCAGCAGCCGCGCAATACGCGCGAGCGACCCAATGCTGTTCGGATGTGCCCAGAATTCTTACCTATAAGTTTGGGATTTTCATTGATAATTTCGATTGCTATATTATTAGTTTGACGACTAAAGGCTACTCTCATTGGTTTACTGATATTATTTGCTTACAATTTACTGTATTTGCTTACAATTTAGACGTTGTTCGAATAAATAATTTAAATTAAATATTGATACTTTAAGTACCTAAGTATTTATAAATTTCTTATTACCTAATCGTATTTCTGCATAAAAATAACTTTGCAATCTAACTTGTAGGTAGTCGCAATGGATTCAGTAATACTGTATGTAAATGATCAGCCTTGTCCACACTGGGCTGTTCCTATACCTGGTGATGGTTCGTGTTTATTTCATTCTTTGTCATTCTCTATGTATGGGAATATTGAGTCGTCGTTATTAGACTTGCTATAATCGAGTATGTGGTAGCGCATTGGGATGAGTTACAAGTGTATACTTGTGACGAGCATGGAGACACCTACATTAACGCTAATTTGTATACAACGGCAATGGTAAAAACCAGTACTTATGGTTCCGCGTCTGAACTCATGGCGGCCGCCGCTTTGTATCCGTAACTGTCTACAATACACAAAAAGAAATGAGATCCCATCAAAAACAATACTTGTCAAAAAAAACCAAGTCTCGCAATTCAGTTGTTCTGCAGTAAAAAGTTGTGAGATCCATGTAATACCAAGTCGGTTATTAATTTATTCAGTCTCTACTTAAGCAACTTTCTGTCTTAATACGTCCAGTCTCTAAGACCACGATCGTGGTCCATAACAATTAAAAATCAATTGTGTCTTGAATCTCCGTAGTTGAAGCATTAAGTTGTTACGTAATAATTAACAGCATCTTATAGTGACGCATATCGATATTAAAATTCTTTAATGTTTTATATAAACATATTGAGACTTGGCCATCGCATTAAATAATTGAATTTACATGTGTTTTCAGGCGATTGAATTTACACGTGTTTTCAGGCGATGGCCAAGTCTCAATATGTTTATATAAAACACTAAAGAATTTTAATATCGATATGCGTCACTATAAGATGCTGTTAATTATTACGTAACAACTTAATGCTTCAACTACGAAGATTCCAGACACAATTGATTTTCAATTGTTATGGACCACGATCGTGGTCTTAGAGACTGGACGTATTAAGACAGAAAGTTGCTTAAGTAGAGACTGAATAAATTAATAACCGACTTGGTATTACATGGATCTAACAACTTTTTACTGCAGAACAACTGAATTGCGAGACTTGGTTTTTTTTGACAAGTATTGTTTTTGATGGGATTCTATGGACACGGCCACTTCTAAGCGCTGTCAAAATAAAATCACAAATCCAATTTGACTGAAATGTTGACAGCAGTTGCCTATGAGAATGGACAACTCGATAGTATTTTTTTCTTACGGTAGTAGCGCTATCATAGCGAATATTATAAAAAAATATATGGATTCCACAGAGCGCGAGTACGAACGGTTCTTTGTTTTGGATAATCTTTCCAAACTTTGCGCAGTAATTTAAATCCGTTTATTATTGCCATTGTGTTATGACGTTGATTTGTTGCATTGTGATATGTTATAAAAACTAACGAAGAATAATGTTACAATTACGCTAGGGTAAGAAATGTTTTGTGTATGTTTACAGTATTATGAATAAAATGAAAAGCTTTTCTTGGTGAGGCCTATCTGATTACTGGTATCATGATAATGATTACAGTATTAGAATAATATTTTTTTAATATATTTGTATAAAACTGTAATACTAAAACCGAGACCCGTTGTCTATCGGTTTTAGTATTACAGTCTTCCATATCCATCAAAAATGCAATGGGCAAGGATGAACAGCATCCTTCAACGCGAAGCTACGTTCTGCGATTATTACTACGCCAATTAAGTTTGCGTTATCTTGTGTACTTTCTTGTACTATTGCGTCTAATGAGGAGGGTTTGAAGATGAAGAAATTAGATATCCACTGAGACTACATCATAGAATGTTCTAAGATAGTCAAGTTTGGTATCGTTTGCCTAGTTGTCTTGAATTATTTAAGTAGTTCGAAGAGTAAATATCTACAAGATGTTTTAAAATTCAATATAGCACCACCACACAAGATAGCAAACTAGGGTCAGACATCAAATGTAAGGGTTCACAGACAAGTACACGAGTCAAATGTTTGCAGTTTAAGAAGTTTTTATATTACTGCTCGACTAAGGCGTAAAACTTATCGGGCTCTTTATTATTATGTAGATACATTTTAAGATCTCGGGTTTTATGGTACTTGGTCTACTCTATATAGTTTTATATTTATATATTACGTTAGGAGAATGCCGCGAAGCACAGGCAAAGTAGAATAGTACCTCCTACAGCACCAGGTGCTGTACCAGAACCGACAGATGGCGGTATATCCATCTGAAACAGTGCAGCTCAAATGTACAGGGTGGGGGTGGGCAGCAGCATCTCTGTAGTAAAAGTTGCACTCTGCAATTGCCATCACGCTTACCCAGCGCGGCAATTATAAGCAAAAAACCTTCTTTCTTAAAAAGGCCCACGTAAAGCAATGAATGGGCTTCTAATGACTGATGTAATGATTTGAAGAAACAAATATTTTTTACCTTACATATTGGTACCTTACATATAGACCGAGGGAATATAACTGGGAATAAAAATGTACTGCAGAAATTTAAACATGCTTTGAACTTCTTTCAAATAACGTCTACAAGTCCATATTATAAATATTAAACCCAAAGCATATTTCGAAAGTCAAATAAAAGTAGTTCTTGTTGAAAGAGTGAGTAAGCTAGCGAAGTCGCTTGTCGGAAAAAATGTCTAGTAAAGTTACTAGACCATTACCCAATATGACATAACATCTTTAAGTCCGATTATAATGTAGAATCCATTTCTTGATTCTTCTTTCTACTTTGATATATATATATATATATATATATATATATAACCGTGGGATACCTACAGAGATTTTTTTCTTCGTACCTCTCTTTGTACCTCTTGTATCTATTGACTGAGGTACCGGAACTGACAGTTGGCATTTAATCAAAACAGCTTAAATATAACGGAGAAGAACTTGGAGGCAGCTTTTTTAGCCAAAGCAGCACCGAAACTACTGTTTGCATTGACCTCTTTGTCTGCCAAGCGCGTAGTCTATGGACAAATTCAATGCTTTAATGAGAAGGGTTTATTTGATGGCCTATAGAGCCAAAAGTTGTAGAATGCAAAAGTTTTTAATAAATCATTATCATTCCAGCCATTGAAAGTCCACTGCTAGACATAGGCCTCCCCAAGAAAGGGGAATTTCACCCATAATTGCCGCGCTGGGCAAGCGTGTTGACAGCATCTCCGTCGCGAAAACTGCTCGCAGAGCACAGCATTCACGACGAGGATGCTGCTGCTCATCCTCGCCTAATGCATTTGGTACCTTAGTCGCCTTTTACGACACCTAATACAGGGGGAGGTACTATTCTACTTTGCTGGTACCTCACGGCTATTACACAATATACCTTTTTTATATGCTTCATTTTATAAATATTAGGAATTCCTTACACATAGAATTGGCCTTTTGTACGGGAGGAATATAAAGTCAGTTTTGTTTTTGGTAAAATAAATATGAATGTTTGTAGGTAAATAGTCTGAATCCTGTCTCAAAATGTTGGATTAAATTGCATGCACTTAATTCTATTGCAAATCTCTCGCGGTAGGCATAATTTATCTAGTAATGGTTATCCTAAAGCTATGACTGATATAATTGATTTTCCTTTTTACTATTGCATACGACTGTTAAATTCAGCGTGTTTCCCAAGTCAAATGTTCCCAAGTCCTTTCCAGGGTTCATAATCCATATAGAATACGACATTGTTCGAGAATCATCCACGCAGTCTGTTCATGCTCGCTCTGCGACTGTTATAAATAAATCCCATACCTACAGGTGTGCAAAAGTGATTTCCACGCTCGATCAACTTGATTGTTCGTATTACTTATTCTATGTCGCATTTACGTACAACGTATACTTAATCTCGCTTTGATAGACATGGACTTAAGACATAGATAAATTACTATTCTAAGACGTGACAAGTTAATTTCATTAACTAACAGCTTTTGAACCTCGAAATTTTTCAGTAGATATATCGTAGGAAGCTCTATGAAATGATTTTTGAAAATTCACCCTCTAAAATGAGGGCGCAAAGTTAGTATGAAACTTTGCTGCCTTTAAAGTTATTCCAAGTCATGTGTGAAATATTTTTTTCGAAGATCATCCCTTAAATGGGTAAAAGGTCGATAGAGTAGTTAAAGGGGTAAAGTTAGTATAAAAATTCACTGATACTACCAGTAGGTTTATTCTAGAACTAGTATTCTAAAGCGGGTGAAACCGCGGGGCAGTTCTAATATTTGTATATAAAAAATTTCGTGTAATGGTGTTTGTACGGGTTGAACAGTTATTTAATAAAAATATTTTAATAAATTATTGTTTACTTACCGTTTGATCTAACTTGATAATCAGGATAGATTATATCTTTATTTATAGTCACAACTATTATCATCATCACATCAGCTAGAAGAGGTCCACTGCTGGATATAGGCATTCCCAAGTAATTTTCAATAGGACTGGTTGTTTGCGGCCTGTGTCCAGCGCGATCATGTGGTTTTAGTCAGATCGTCTGTCGATCTTGCAGTAGGACGCCCTAGGAGTCTGGTAATATTGTAGTAAGGTAGTAATTGCAGGTCTTGACTTTCTGACGAGCATGTTGCTACCCATCCCTGCCCCTTGCATTTGAATAACGCTCGTAGGATAGGTATACCGCAATCTGTCGGTTCCGGTACCTTAGACGCCTTTTACGACACCTCGCCAAAGGGAGATACTATTTTATTCAGTTGGTACCCCTCGGCAGATTGTCACAATATTATGACATAAGCTTATCGGGTTATCTAGTTGAATATTTAACTAACGTATAAATACATAATGTAACAAACATTGTTTAATAGCATCAAGGAAATAATTCAATCGTTCTACGATTCCAGAAAGCAAATATGAAACGATAATACTGGGACTATCTTCCGTTAACATTTTTGCTATCAAATAAATGTCAAGCCAGCCAGCTATCTAGACTAACAATACCATTAGGAAAAGTCGATAAGGAAAAGAAACGTTAATTTTCAGAATCCCCATGGAAGATTCACTATGAAACTTCCTTTATGTACTAAGACAGCTCTTGTCTGTTAGAAGTAGATATATATACTACGATTTACAAACAAACCCACCAAGATCGCAATCACACACTATTAGCACCCCGAGTGGCCCTAACTGAGCAATTAACCCGTCCAACACAAACACCAAAGCTATCAAAGAGCTAAATCAAATGCAGATTTGGCAAATGTATTGGGAATTGTTTTAACTCCCCCATTATGAGATCGTACCGCTATTAATCAGGCCAGGAGGGAAATCATTAACGCAGGTGTAGTCCGTTTTTTTTAATGTGACTGGTAATATATAGGCAGGTTGAGAGAAAAAAAGATACGGTTTTTGGGTCTGTTGAGAAAATAAAGCAGCAAAAGATATAACTCTGTGATAAGTTGCTTAATGCATTTGTGTTATCTACTACTTGAATACATATTAGGATACGCAGACATATAATAAACACTAATATTATTCAAATAAATGTTTGTGCTGGATGGAAATCGAACCCACGACCCTAAGTGCATGAGAGGTAACCAACGCGCCTTCGTCTTTATCAATTATGATTGATAAAACAAAGCGTTAGATGTATACTGTCCTGAAAATTTTTGAATTCAGGTATACTTTCATCAAATCTATATTATTTCTACAAACAGGCAATTAACAGGTTAAAAAAGTGATAAAAACACTCGTCACTAAAAACTATTGGCAAGACTAGTTAATCTTGCCAACTGTTAAACCAAAGTAATTAGACTAAGTTCGGAGTTTTTTGGATGATCGTGTCAAGGGTAAGGAGATTCGGAAGAGGTATAAAATTACTGATGAAGCCCAGCGGATTAGTTAAATTGTCAATGGGCAATGCACATATCACTCAATACTAATGAGCTATGTAAATATATCGATATACTTTAATAAAACACCAATTTTTAATAGAAAGCACTCGTATTATTATAATCGCAATATATACAATTTTACAAAATAACGTTTACCATCTTGTAACTTATAACATAGAAATCTAAAAGTATAATGTTTGTTTATATAAACGGAAAGAAATGAAGTTGACTTACTGAAATATTAATGCAAGGCCTAAACAAGGATTAGAAACTTAAAGTTTTGTACAGATTTTTTTTATAATGTTGGGAATCACTGAGAAAGGGATAAAACGATGTAAAATTAGTATAAAAGTTCTCTGATTTTCAAAGTTATTTCAATAAAATGTTATATTTGGGTTTTAAGTTCCTAATAATGTATTAAGGATATTCCTTTTTGTGAATTTAATTAAGTGGCATTTCTTTAGCAATCGTAATAAGATGTAACTTACTACTTCTACAACAGAATTCATTAAATTTATTATTGTCACAAGAACCGTGAAACCACAGGGCGTTGCTGGTATAATACAAAACAAAAGGAACGCTGACTTGTACATCTCTAGACGAACCTCCATTAATTCTCCTCCAGAATCCTCACTCTGGCGCACATTAACCGACTGCCCCGTTATCTATTTAGGCTTTCTTCAAAACGACAACTGGCATTACCAAGAATATTTAGGCCTTCCCAAAAAGAGGGGATTTGCCCATAATTGCCGCGATAACCGCGTGACGGAGATGCTGCTCCACATCCCATCTTCACACTGTGCATTTGATGACACTGTTTTGGATGGATATGTTTCGGTATTTCAGTCGCCTCTTACATCACTCGGCACAGGGAGGTACTATTATACCTTGCCGGTACCCCATAGTTGATATAATGATTTTTAGTCGACTCAATTGTTAGACGTTACCTTTAAATAATTTCTTGGTAAATATTTCAATTTTTTTTAGATTTTAAGGCTCAACTAAAATTTGGTCATTTAAATGCCACAAAGCCGTCTACGTTGGAAATGTTTTGAAAGTATTCCCCAAAAGGAAACTTGCCCTTCCACCCGACGACACATTTTTCAAGGCATTTTTCAGATAGCCGATAAAGTCAGGAATAAATTATTATCTTCCCTTCTTTTATTGAAAAAGTTCGTCGCTAAAATGTAGCACAACATTTTTTGGATTTCTTGCAAGTTTAACATTCATTCGCTCTTTTCAACTTTCTGATTGTAGTTAGCCTCTTTTGAGAGATCGATCACAATTGTACATTGTATGAAAAATCTCTTGGGAGGCCTACCGGACTCATGGCTACAGTGGACATCCTATGATAATAATGAAGAGTTCTTTATACACACTCATAAATATATGTTTATCGACCTTAATGTAAGACCTAACTATAAAGAACTACGATGTGAGTGGTGTCTTTCTTTTCAGGTTTTCGGGAATAATTAAGCGTCAGGAGTTGTGTCTACAATTTGAACCACAGAGCAAAAAAAACACACTGGGCTACTCGGTAGATGCCATGAGTTACCGGCAGAGTAAAATTTCGTAAGAGGCAATTAAGGTACCGGAACCGACAGATGGCAAAATAGTGTAGCTCAAATGCAGTGTGGGCATGGAGAGGCATCAGCGTAGCGAAAGCGCATTGCTATTGTCAATACACTTCCACATTACATTACACAACATGGCAATTATGGGCAAAACTCCCCCTTTCTTGGGAAGGACTATACAGCAGTGGACTTATAATGCTTATAATGATGATAATGTAGACGCCTTGAGGTTAATGAAATGTTTGTGTGAAACTATCCAAATTTATCATCAATTTAGGGTATGCAGGGTCAAGTCATACCGCTCCATTTCTATCCTGGGTATTAGCGGTAGAGTAGGACAGTGTTTACTGCATCTTCATACGCCTGCTCCGCTTTTGATATCAAATAAAGATACACAATAATAGCGGATATGACGCTAGACATCTACAAGTTGCGCCCATTTGACACGATCAGAGTTGTAGCTCAGCAGAAATGACAGAGCATGTATTGATATAAAATAAAATACACAACATTCTTCAAACACCGTTACACGGTATTTGGAACATAGAGGTGTGCAAATAACAAGACTTAATGGAAAAGGAAGGCTGGAACAAACAGTATTCCGCGAAACGTGTCTATTGTAGCCCAACAAAGATTTGCTCGAATTCTGACGTCAAGGTTAAATAATATATAAGGTTACAAAATTATAAGAATATAAAGTATCAGTTTCTCTTATCATGACGTCCTAATACACTTTAGGAGAGACATGACTTTTTGTTCTAATACGCGACAAGATTGCGTGGGCCACCAACATATATCTGATCATATATACACTTACATCTGCCGAACGTCATCCGTAAAAACATGCAAGCGTGGTACTTACAAGTATTTGTATGGCGTAGTTTTAAAGATGACATTTCAAAATGTTCCCAACGCCATCTATTACCGGTTACAGCCACTATATGTCTATATTTCACCTCTAATTTGGTAAGTAGGATTATATCGACAATCAGCCATTTTTATCACATTAGTCAAGCCTATCGAAATCCACACAATGTATCAAATTACATTTAAAAAGACTTTCTCCGAAACAAAGCCGAGAATTAATTATAATTTTTAAACGCCCTATCGTTAATCTCGGCCTCGAAGCAGTCATTTCTCTTTTTCACTCTGACCTCCCATGGTAATAATTCCGTTTTATCCTAAACCATTTTAAATTGAGGAAAAAGTAAAACTCACGAGACACGAGATTTGCCATCGAGATTTTCAGTCCCTAAATAAAATACACCGTTATTAACGTTCTGATTGAGCACAAAGCTCTTGGGAAAATACTGTTTATTGAGTATTTCATAGATACTAGCGCAATATAGCTACGCCAATTGGGACATATTCGTATATGGTTTTATAAATTATTAATTTAATCAGCGAAAATTTTTATAAGGAAAATTTTATGCTCACCTGAATTGTAGATATATTAAACGTATGCGCATCATTTTCCTTGAAGTACTTTCTGAGTAAAATAGTTTTTAGTTCTATATATCTCGTACTCTATATATTAAAAAGATAACTGGGGGACACGAAACCAGAGATGGCGGTATTTCCACCAATAGAAGCGTAGATCTATTGCAACTGATAGCAATCATCGTTTTGAAGCTATGTTTTGCAATTGCCACCACATCTACTCAGTCAATGATTTATGAGGCCATTCTCTATTAGAGTAGAAGCATACCCGCCGCGAAGCTACGCTCTGCGATTGCAACCACGCAACCCTAGCGCGGCAAATATGGGCAAATTTCCCCTATTTTGGGAAGCCTATCTCCAACAGTAGACGCTTTACGGCTACTATGAATATAATTAATAACATTGTTTTTTAGGATTTATTGTACATGTGGTAGACTTTCCAAGAAGTGGTTCATACCAGTTATAAAATCTCACAAATAATAATAATGTCACTGAAACAGAACACGATTCAATGTTTATTTTTATGGGCATCAACTACATATATCAAAGTATAGCGAAATACGGATGGCAATTTTCGGAGTATCTATGCGCTATCAAACCAGAGTTTTTGACATAGCCTAGCGGATCACCAAGATGACGTGGCAATTGTCAGGGCATATGACACGCAGAACGAAACATGGTAACCACGCACCGGCAAGATCAAAATATGTCCTACGAGGCGGATATACGATCTGCCTAGAACAATTCACACGCAACATCTCATACATGACCTGACTGTGATAAGTTGCTCAAAGCACTTGAGTTACGGGCATCAGAGAACAGCGGAATCACAAATATATTACTTTAAACACAGAACATACACAAATATTCTTCGTATTAATGTTTGTCCTGGGTGGGGATTGAACCCAGAATGCTCAAGAAAGGATTACTTCCATTTGCAGACCCGTTAAAAAAGAAGAATGCAGACCATTACAACTGGCCATATTATAACGGTGGGGATAAGTGAGAGTAACGCCGAGATTATTACCTGGAAATGTCCTTAAATTACAGGATAAGTGCTAAGCTAAAGTAGTCCTTGCGATGTTACGTTATGTATATTTGCTTGCAGTATAGAAAAACAGATTATTATTCTTTTCCACCTCACTTCATGCAGTAGAATGATAGATAAACACGCGAGAGTAACACACTTCTATTGTTTTTTCTTGTGAAATCTTAACTTTATTATTTTGAAGCAAATTTTTATAAACGTTGTCCAGATATTTTAATTTTTAGTCCCATATAGTTTTTACATTCATCATTATCATATCACCCACTAAATGTCGACTGCTGGATGTAGGCCTCCCCAAGTAATCTCTAAAAGGACCGGTTGCATGCAGCCTGTGTCCAGCGCGATCCTGCGGTTTTATCAGGTCGCCTGTCCAACTTGCGGGTGGACGCCCTACGCTGCGCTTGCCGGTATATGGTTTCCATTAGAGAACCTTTCGTCTCCATCGGCCAACGATATTGCGTATCAAGTACTTGCCTGCCCTTTTTAAATTATTACAGCATAAATCCTATGACTAATATTAAGATAACAAAGCATAAGTAATTTTGATTATTATAATAATTGCACTTACTTCAGCTAACATCATCTACGGAGCTCATTCATGTCAATTTGTGTAATATTAAGACAATTTGCACAAAGATTGTAAGAAATGTTGTTTCATTTTGTGAGGCAGGCAATTTTAAGACCCATTACTTCAGATACGCTACGAGGGTTCGCAGACGTTTACTACGAGGGACGCTACGAATAGGGTTCTTCGTATGCCGCGAATAAGTGTATTTGTAGGCTAGGAATAGGTAATTATAGTTAGCTGTAGTTTTGAATATCTTATTAGATCACAGATTTTTTATTGAATTTTATAAACGGCTATCAAAGCGTGTATCTTAAATTAAATTCTTAGTCGTCAGAGCATAGAAGTTTTTATTGACGGTATACCCGGTGTTTAAAGAAGCCAGTGCCATACTCGAATCTAACGATGGCGGTACATCTACCCGAAACAGTAAAACTTAAATGCAATAAGGCAGGGATGAGCAGCAGCTTACTCGTCGTGAGGCTTTGCATAGAAGAAATATTCTTGCCAACTTACTTACAACTAATAAGCAACTTATATAATTGCTAACTAATACCCGAGTGAATTTCCAATTGAAAAGGTACTGTATATATATGTATATCTACTTTAATTATCAAATTTCATGTAAATCGTTCGAGTAGATTAAGCTTGAAGAGGTGACAAACAAAGTAGCTTTTAGAATTATAATATTAGTTAGTTGAGATCGAAACGTAGGGTATCGGCGGACAATACTGACTCTCCCTTGATGGGAGTGTCAGTAGGCTACGGAGGTATCGGGCAGATGGTGGTATATCCACCTTAAACAGCGTGACTTAAATACTACAGAGTTCAGATGGGCAGCAAAATCCTCGTCGGAAGGTTGAGCTCTCCGATTATCTCCACGCCTGCCCAGCCAGACAGTCATGGGCAAAAATCCCTCTATCTTAGGGAAGCGTATGTCTATATGATAAGATCGAAAAATGACTGAAGATGGAAGGTATTTTATGTCCCTATCAGTATTCCCAACATATATATATGTTGCAAGAGATAGTAACAATTTTACAAAATTGAGTAAGGGAAGACAAATCTGAGTAAGGGAAGCGAGAGAGGTTTGCTAAGATGTGCACGTGGAGATCCATAGTCTCTGCCCCACCGATGGAACACAAGTATGTATGGTGATGTTGAGGTTCCAACGCAGACGACCTTTGCATGAAGTCTACCTCGTGTAATTAGTTAGTAGTTGGGATATAAGATTTCTTAAATATTACTTAAATATATATGCTTTACTATGAGGCAGTTTCATAACATATATAAAAACATGACCTTCACACGTAGTATCGTTCAGACCCTGAATTTTTAGTAGCAAAATAATATTAACCAATTGAGGCTATTTTTACACGCTATCTATAAAAACGGGTTCCCACGTACCGTAACTGAATTCTTTAACGAAATTTCCCTTACGGAGTGTCAACATGCGAACATTATCTTTTATTGACACGTTACTACATTAAATATTTGCTTGCTTGCTACACGATTCGGCTTTTCATGATGTTTCTTTGCACAGACATATTCAGGTCCATTCTTATATATTACTTATTTTCTGTACATTCTATAAAATTTCAGACTAATTGTCGTCTAAAATAAACCCGTTATTTATTTTATCTTTGTAATTTGTATTTTTTTTTAATTAGGTTGTCATTTGATGTCACCGTGCATTGCGGTAAAATTAGGTAGATATTTAATGCCAGAAATAAAAAAGCACGAATGCAAAATATAATTTTGATATCAATGTCAATAAGAACACTGAAAATACGTTACCAAATAAATATGTATTGTAAATAAATATACATGGAAATTTGTGGAAAACACATTTAAAGACCGAATTAAAAAAATATCTGCTGTAACTTTTATCCCGTTATCAAAAATAATACTAAATATAAGCCATACATTTTCCGAAGACAAATCATCTATTCCTTTGAGAAAAAATAACCACACATTAACTTTAATATTTTTTTCCTGGAACAAATAGATATCCTTTACCTGTACTTGTTTGCATTCACATATGTACTGTCAACGGCGTGAAAGATACATTCACATCCATCCATGCAAATTTTCACGATGATGATATCAGTAGGTAGATTGCATGAAACCTATAATGATAACAAACCATTATATATTTCATGGTAGTAAATAGCCGAGGGGTAGCAAAGTAGAGTACCGACTTTACAGGTGGCGGTTTTTTTTTTGTCTTTGACCAAGTAGACAAACAAGCTTACAATCCGTGTGTTAATTAAACATCACCGCAGCCTATAGACGCTTCTTAATCACAGAAATTTTTTGCCAATTGCCATTGCCAACCTCGTGACTTGATACTTGACGTACCCACTCAGACGATCTGTAAAAGACGTCTCACACTGAATAAATAAGAAAATTATTAATAGTAAAACTATGTAAATCTGGTCATAATTTGTTTAATACCTCTTGGCTATTTGATCACATTGCCGCGATATGAGAAACTCTATGAATTGATTATATGGAATATTAAATTTTGTGGAACAATAGCTACCCATATCCACGTGAAATTTAGATAAAATCTTAATAACTAGCTCATTAGGTTGGGATATACGATATAACATATTGTAACATTTATGATTTTATTTCTTCCTTATCTTTTGATTATGTTTAATTAGTCATTATGGTAACGAAGAAATAGATAATACATAATAAAGTAGTTGGTTCAATAATAATAATAATAATATAATAATAATAACTTTATTCAACAACAAAAGGTAACTTAAACTAAAATACATTTGATACTTAGGTACCTAAACTAGGTCTAGCCTGTTCTTATAGGTAACTATAAGAACAGGTATAAGCTTTTATATTTTTTCGATTTATTTATAATTGGAATAAAAAATAAATAAAATATATATTATCGTATAAATAGGGAAGCACTTACAAATAAACATCGTTTGCTTGTTTTTCAATCTATTCGAATAATATTTAATGTAAAGTTTTTTCATTGAAAGTCATGAAAAACGTGTACATGAAAAATTTTCTCGATTCTATCATGAGATATGTTTGCAAAAATCATTCGTTAATCAATGGGTAAAAGGGGGGTGCAAAGTTAGTAGGTAAGTTTTACAACATAGAGCGAGTAAAACCGCGGGGCGCTACTAGTTAGACATATTTAATTAGTTATTATTATTTTCATATAAACGATACTAAACTTTTCTTGTTATTATTTTCCCATCCCATCCCAACACACCCAAACTTAGTAATATAAGTAATAATAAATTTGAACATATCCATAAGGTATCGAACCTAAGACTTCGTGCATCTAGGTCGACCATTTGCCACCATGCCACCGAGGCCCCACAGAACACTCAATATTCAGTATCCGACGTCAATCATAATAAAAGACTCAACAGCTCGCGTAATTCGCCACGTGGAAATGTATTGCTCTTCCATTTTATTACGTACTCGCATTTTATAGTGGCTGTGAGAAACGATTTTGCTTTCAAAATCTGCAGCGCTATACGAGCGTTCAGCGGAACCGTTTGATTTGGTATGTGCATAGTAACGCGGCTCGACCTCCAAATTTTTATTTCTTGTTCTGACTCCACTTGGATATTGGAACGAATCAATTTCTGTCAAGCAAATTATTAACATACTACTAAATTGTGATTAAACAAACATTACCTCGTAACTTCATCATCATCATCATACCAGCCATTAAAGGCCCCTGCTGGACGTAAGCCTCCCCAAAAAAGGCGGTATCTTGCCCATAATTGCCGCGCTGAGTAAGCGTGTTAGCAATCGCAGAGCGCGCCTTTCGCGATGGGGATACTGCTGCCCATTCCTGCCCTACGCATTTTAGTTGCACGAAAGGTTATACCACCATCAGTCGGTTCTGGTACCTTAGTCGCCTCTTACGACACCTGGTACGGGGGAACGTACTATTCTACTCTGCCGGTACCTCACGGCACGGCCTCGTTACTTAACTTAAGAAATAAATCTAAAAATAATTACAATCTAATACCTCAATATATAGAATTACCTTCTTTTTCGCTATATGCATCATACGTACGCATTATTTTAAAAGTACGGAAACCGTTTGTAAACGGGTTACTGTGAATACATATCTGAGGCAAGTCGTCACTACTTCAAAAAGGCATCACTCGAACCCACTAGTAGGTCAATCTATGCTTTGGTTTGCAATTCTACCAAACGACGGCCACTTAAGCGGAGCTCCGTGCCTTAGCGGTGACTTTATATGATGCAGGAGCCAGTTTCCTTTCCCAAGATTACGTTGGAACTGACATCAGTCAGTCGGCATTAGGCTCGTTCTAAAAAAACGGTTTCCGTAAGGTAACCGGAACGAAATCGTGACGGGATTGGCTGCAGCATTTCATCGCGAAGCTATGATCCGCGATTGAAAAATCTACCAGCTCCTATTTCTGCCATACTTAAAGCTAATGTCATGAAGCCTAATTTATTGGACTTCATATTTTTACGATCGACGTTTCGATTTATTCTTTATTTTTTTAATTAGAAATACAATTATGATTGTCAACTATAAACTTCGTTGTAAAGTCGTTAAATATTAGTTTTCAACTAGTGAATTCGTAAATCAGAGAAAGCATATTAATTTGCTTGTTTGATAACTCAATCACTTTATTAAATCAAAATTAATTGATGATCACCTCAATTACCACAGTCCATTTAGGGCTGACCTAAACAAACGCAAGAAATCAGTAATTGACGATGTTCCCTCGATTACAAGTATTAATTTCTCCGTCCAAATCTCATTATGTTCTGTTAAGTTTATATTTTAATGTTCTAATAGATTGTGTATGAAGATACTGCAAGCGCCAATAGCTATTTGAAAAAAAACTGGTTATTTTAATTGTGAGAGTTCATTATACGAGCCATTGAAAGTCCACTGCTGGACATAGGCCTTCCCAAAAAAGGGCAATTTTGCCTTTAAATGCGTGTTGGCAATCGCAGAGCGCAGATTTCACGACTGAGATGTTGCTGCCCATCTCCACTCTGTGCATTTGAGCTGCACAGTTTCCGATGGATATACTGCCATCAATCAGTTCTGGTACCCAACTCTTACGACTTACTGGTACTCGCCTCTTACGACACAATTTACTGAAGGAGGTACTATTCTTTTCTGCTGGTCGGTGGTGGTGCTGGATACCCGCAGAAAAGATGCTTTTGCTCCAAAGATACAACCCCAGTTGTGAGAGTTAAAAGATTCTATAGACTGGATCGATCGATTCTATAAACAATAAATATAAATACACGCATGTGGTTATTATAAATAGTAGATCCACATATTAGTTTTTATTTACACTCACCTAATTCTAGACTATTCAGATGTCAATTCTAATGTTTGCAACGCGACGACATTAGAGAGAATATAACTTCATTATCATCACATCAGCCACAGAAAGTCCTCTATTGGACGTAGGCCTCTCCAAGATGGGATTTTTGTCCATAATTGCAGTGCTGGGCAGGCGTGGTGGCAATCGCTGATTGCAGCTTTGAGGATGCAGCAGATGAGGATACTGCTGTCCTACTCCATCCTATAGTATTTAAGCCATCCATACCGCCATCTGCGGTTCCGATACCTTAGTCGCATCTCAAGACACCTGAAGCAGAGCGAGGTACTATTCTATTCTGCCGGTACCACTAGGCTATTTTTAATGCCAAATAGTCAGTTAATATGGAATGCACTCATTTTAAGAACCATACATCCGTATTCCTTGCCATTATTTAAGAACCGGGTAAAGTTTAGTTCGTCTTGTAATTATTTCATTTTTTTTCTATAATTTCTTAGATCAATATTATATTTAGTATAAATATTATTATATGGATAAATAGATATTATAAAAACTTTAAGGACTACGTCCGCTCCAATTTCGTGAATGCAGTTAAAGCACGCGGGCAAAATTCGGGCCTAGGGGCATGGTGGCATTAGATGATATTAAGTATTTTTTGTTGACTTGTTTAAATTGTATCAGTTAACTATACTTATTTACTTGCTTCCAATCCCAAAGTTTCGTGAAATAAATCGCATTATACGATAAAGCTACCTATAGCTTAAAAAAGCCCGTCGGGGCAGATAGCAGTGGTCCTAACTTATGTACCAAGATTTAAATTTCCACCGAGCACCAACATTTGTATGATCAATTTTTGTGTTAGTTCTGTGTTTGGATTTAAAATATATATATATATATATATAAGTATTATATTTGTGATTCCTCTGTCGTCTGGTGTATACGTATAATACCTACCGCGGTGTCAGGTAGAATGTATAAGATGTGTACATCCGATTTTACACAAGTATGTAACTAATAAATTAAAAGTATATGAACAAATGTCCTTTCATCTCATGGGTACAATAAAGCATATAATTAAATTAAAAATATTATTTTAATTTCTAGCACAATTGCTTACCAAATTGTGAAAAATAGTTTAAAAGGTTTTTTTTTCGCTGCGTTAATAACGTCCCATTGTTGTTCTACAATAGACCATTATTTTCTTATTTTTTACTAATACGTACGTACTAATGGCTGCTCTAACGGACTTTGCTTGCTGACATCAATTCCAGCGCCTTCGAAACGAACGAAAGCGGATAGGGCTGCAATTAGTGAACCTTTTTACACACATTTCTCAGACACACTGCGTGTTTTATTTTACAGGGAAAACGGGATCTAAATGAGACAGACGGCTTTGAGCCATCAAATTTGGTCCGGATGATCCCAGACCTTATCCGAATGTCAATTCTTTTTAATGTCTAATACTCAGATACGATTTACTTAGACTTTATTATTTATATGTTTTGAAAACGATTATGATAATTAAATGTTAAGTACATACATACATATATCACTGTGTCCTATCGGGGTAGGCAGAGTTTATGGATCTCCAATTGCTACGATTTTGGCAAACCTCTTTCGTTTCGATTACTTGCATTAATCTATACAAACACGCTCGTTTATTCTCGATACTTCTGACCTGGTACTTCTTTAATACCTCTTCTACCTGGTTAAAATATGTTGGCCTCGGTCGTCCTATACCACCACTTCCATTCACTTCCGCTCTATATATTTGTGCATTCATTCTATTTTCATCCATCTTTTTCACATGTCCAAACCATCGTTACATTCCTTTCTTTGTTTTTAATGTTACAACATTAACTTTTACACCACATCGAACTCTTATTACACTATTCTTTCATCTATCTCTCAAACTCACACCATACATACTTCGAAGTGCTCTCAATTTGACAGCATTTATTCTACTCGCTTGTTTCTTCTTCTATACCCAACATTCACTCTATGAATATAGTAAGTAAATAGTCATCAGACATTTAATGAATAGGATTGTATCTTTCGTGCATTATATCTGAACAATCTACATTATATTAACAAAATATGTATATCAACAATTGGACATCTACAGCGGGTCGTAAACCTCCCCAAAAATTGGTCTGCTATTGCCACCACGGGAGCTTTGAGACGGGAATGCTGTTGCATCGTGAGATGCATTCGAGCAACTGTTTTATGAGATAACACCGCCATCTGTCGGTTCCAGTGCTTCAGTCAACGATATCTGGCTCACGACCTCACAGCTGATCTAAATAAATATAACCACTCTCATTTTACACAATGTTTTATATTATTCTGTTCACATTTATATGCATTGAAATATTCAACAATTGTCAGAGACAGCTATTATTTAGATATATATCAACAAACGGCTCTATTCAGCTATCCAATTTATTTCACGAAGCCCAAATAAAATGTGTTAACATTTTCATGTCTTATGACGTTTGTTCGCTGACATTAATTTTACCAGCAACGCCATGACATTACCGTCGCACGCAAGCCTACGTGATCTAAATAATAAAATAAATATCAAAGTAATTGTGGGACAACTCATCAAGATCTTTATTAAGGATGTTTTAGCGTATCATCAATAGAATAATGTAATTGCTTTTGTCAACAATTATTTAGTCTGGCAATATAAAACGTTTGAATTGTAACAAAGCCACTTTTAAGCGTTGAAATGTAAATTATTTCTATTTTCACACATAAGTTCTAATAGAATATAATATACCTTGCTTATGTTGTAGTTGATAAAATATTTTTGAAACTACGATAGTACATTAACAATAATGACGATATCTTTATATATGAAAATTAAATGTCAATTAATTTGGCCGTGAGGTATTGTCAGAGTAGAATGGTACCTCCCTCTGTACTGGGTGTCTTAAAAGCGACTAACTTTACTCAGCGCACGCAACGAAACATCTCATAACGCATAGTTCTAGCCTGTTTTTGCCACCCGTCCTACATGTGTGCAACATGTATTTAGTAAGAAGCAGTTATTTTAATATAACAAACATACTTTTCTAGTTTATTTGTATATATATGAAAATGTGTGTCCCTTTTTGTCTATTTGTTAATAGCCTTTTCATAACTTGACAGCTGACAGTTTAGTAGTTAAATTTAGCGTGCGGATAGCTTGGGCCCGACAATACCTTTGATGTTTTTTATTACTCTAATATTGATTAAAAATAAGATTACAAAACACATTACAAAACCTCTAAATCAACTTCTGCAATTTCTAATCAATCAACGGTAGCTTAGCGGGATAAATCTAACTGTCGGAACCAATGGCTTTGTCAGTCAAAATAAAAAAGCCTTGTTAATTATTTATTTTCACATCAGATTGCTAGAGCTTGGTTTGTTAATAATAATATAATCTTTATTGTACACAGAAAATTACATAAAAAATAGAATCTTATAAATTATGATACAATTGGCGGCCTTATCGCTCAGAGCGATCTCTTCTCAGCATTCCTTGGATGGAAATAAACAAAGAAAATGTGATAGGGCAGTTCGATGTGTACTAATATTTTATAAAAATAAAATGAAGTTAATTAAATATCAATACTATATATATTTTCATATAACAATGAACGGGCCCGATGGCGCAGATGGTAGTGATCCTGTCTTGTGCACCAGGGGTCGTGGGTTCGATTCCCACCCAGAGCAAATATTTATATGATGATATTTGTGTTTGCTCTGTGTATGGGTGTAAAATATATGTATTTAAGTAGTATATTTGTGATTCCTCTGTTGTCTGGCGTCCGTAACACAAGTGCTTTAAGCGACTTACCACGGAGTCGGGTCAATGTATGAGATGTTGTGGGAATTTATTATTATTATTATTAAATTACACACCAAAAAAATACGTAAATAAAATTATATTATATTTTTACTTATAAACTATCTACTGGCCTCAAGACAAACATGACTTACAATCACTCGGTTTCCTATGCTGAAGGAAAGATTTTTTAATGTCTGTAGAAATTAGACGGGCCTGATGGCGTAGATGGTAATAGTCCTACCGAAATGGGTTCGTTCCCCTCCTAGGAGGACAAATATTTATATGATGATCTTTGTGTTTGTTCTGCGTCTGGGTGTTAAACATATGTATCTGAGTAGTATATTTCTGATTTCTCGGTTGTCTGATGTCCGTAACACAAGTGCTTGAAGCGTCTTGTCTCGGAGTCAAATCAATGTATGAGATGAACACTAAATAGTTCAAATGACCAGATCACAGGTGATCTGTCCGTAGAGTTCGTGTGCCAGCTATTTTTCAATTATTCATAACACAAATTAAATTGTATTGTTAATATAAATCGGAAATTAATAACAAAATCGGATTAATAACAGTAGACTATGTAATTATCCTCATTTATACATTAACTTTTAATTTAATCATCTTATTTAAGTAGTACGCTCATATGAGATGTGATTACTAACTCAGAATGACATACTAACAGAATACACATTGAGCCCTTGAAATTTTTCCCTTGCAACGTACTTACTGAATGTAAGATATTTTATGTAAGATATATTTTTCATTATCATTACAGCCATTGAAGGTCCACTGTTGGACATAGGCCTCCCAACAAAGGGGGAATTTAAGCCATACCCTAATTGCCGCGCTGGGCAAGCGTGTTGGCAATCGCAGAACGTAACTTTCGCGACGGGGACTCTGCGGTCCGTCCCACCACCCTCTGCATTTAAGCTACAATATTTTGTTGATTTGTCAATTTTGGTACCTCAGTCGCCTCTTCCGACACCTGGCACACGGGGAGGTACTATGGTACTATTAAACTGTGGTAAAAATAAGTCCTTTTTTAAAAACAAATGTTAAGCGTGATTAAACTAATAAGTAATTTTCCTAGAAGGTTATATATCCAATTGAACATTTGCATAACGTGATTGACATTGCTATCTCTTGGGGAAGGTATTACAGAGTTCCGGTAAGGCTTGAACGTCTCTAAAAACCTTTGAACTGACTCCGAGATAAGTAGCTTAAGCACTTGTATCACTGGAGTCATGTATATATATAGACATTAAACAGCTGTAAACAGAACAAACACTAATCTTTATCAAACAAATGAATATCGTCGTGAACGATCGAAGCCACGATCGTTGACGCAAAGGAGGGACAATATAAAATGACATCGGGCACGTCAAATTTGAGAAAAATTCATTTCATAAAATTTTTGCCTTATCTGTAGAAAAGGCTTAAGATTTATTGCATTAATAAACAGACGTTAATTACACATTAAATGTTTATTAGCAACATTTATTATGTTTTCTTGTTGTTGAGTACATGTTTATTGGAATGGCCGACGCAATATTTTTCGGCTGCAATTAATTAGAACTTTGCTTGCTTATGCGGTTCTAAAATGTTTACAGTGCTTTGAAACAATTGATTATCCTATTTAACAACTGTACTAGATTTACATGATCAAACTTAATTGGGATGAAAACTGAGTTATTATTCACTATAAAAAACATCTAGAGACAGGTTTCAGACTATTTACCTACAAACATTCATATGTATTTTATTAAAACTAAATTGACTTTATATTTCTCCCGTACAAAAGGCCATTCATTTGTAAGAAATTTCTAATATTTACAAAAGGAAGCATATAATAAAAAGTATATGGTGTAGTAGCCGTGAGGTACCGTAGGTAGAGTAGAATAGTACCCTACCTGTACCAGGTGTCGTAAAAGGCGACTATGGTACTAGAATCGACAGATTACGGTATATCCATCAGAATCAATGCAACTCAAATGCACAGGGTAAGGTTGTACAGCATCCCTGCAGCGAAAGCTGCGCTCTGCGAGTTCCAGTACGCTTGCTGAGAGCGGCAAATATGGGTGAAATTCTCCTCTTCTTGGTAAAGTCTATGTCCAACCGTGGACTTTGAATTCAGTTGGATATACCGCCATCTCTCGATTCTGGTATCGTAGTCGCCTTTTACGACACTTGGTACAAGGGGTAGTACCTATTCGGCTGGTAACTCACGGCTTTCTGCCGGTACCTAACGGCTTGGTACCTCTTGGCTTGTGATATTATGAGCGTCTATACTCTACAGTGACGGTTACTATCACTAAAGTAGTCTAAGAAAAAGACACATCTCTTCTTGGTTATCGCTAATGAAACCCGTAACGGCCCCATAACAACTTCTAAAGTACTAACATATTATCACATCACATCAAAAAGTGTGAGAACAGTAAAACTAGTATTTAAAGGCTTTAAACCATATTTATCGCAGCGGCTGTCAAGAGTGAAAAATTAGTGGGAATGATAAAAAACAGCCATTTCCAAAGTCGTTGAAATAGATTAATCGTGAGAGGTTAATGTGTAATGTTGGAAATCTTTTGTGTCCGAAATATTGAATAGTGAGGTAATTTCTGGAAAGGGTATAAAACTAATTTAAGTGTTTAATGGGTTACGTTAAAGCGATTTAGGTAACAAAATACGCAAACTTTGGCTCTAGACTAATGATATCATATAATTAATTATATATGATTATAAGAAAGTAAGGTGAGCAATGTTATTTTTAAACGATTAGATGAACAACTTTAATCATTATATTTTTAAAGAATAAATATTATTCAGGGTTTGTCAAAGTACATTATTTTTCATTAGTAAAAGAAAACAATTCTAATTGTAAACTAGTAAAAGTATTTATAAGGCTTTATAAGTCGGTTAATTTAACTATTTACATTTTTTTGTTCGACGTTTCGGTTACTTTAATTCTTTTTTAACTTTGAACCATTCACAAATTAAAAAAAAGAAATTCTATGACAAAATTAGATTCCATGGCCTTATTTACTGTCGTATATTATACCCGCTTGTAATCTTAGAGTGTCCACTGCTGGACATACGTTTTCCCACGGGGAATTTCGTCCATAATTGCTACGCTGAGGCGTAGTCGCAATCAGAGAGCGTAGCTCTGCGACGTAATTGATTCTGACCAATCCCGCCCTTTTGCTTGTGAGCTATGCTGCTCCTGGTGGATATATCGCCACCTGGCGGTTCCGGTATCTTAGACGGGTCAACGACCCCACAGAATAAGAATTAGATACTATACATCTATTTAGAACTTAACTTCACTAATTATTGTTCTATGTCTATGGGTATAAAATAAATAAATTGTAAGCAAGCTATAATGTCGTTTACCTTGAGCAACTGGTTGTTGCGTCGTAGACTGTGCGGTAGGAGATTCTCTTTCAAATATTAGTTTTGCATATCTTAGTTGATAAAATGGGATCACTTCTTGAAAAACAATCAAAATAACGGCCCGCTTTGACTTGGTCCAGATGGAAGTGATCCTATTGCATATGCCGAGAGTCGTGGGTTCGATCCTCACCCAGGTGTTTGTCCTATGAATAGTATTAATTCTGTGTCTAGGTGTTAAAAATATGTATTTAGTATTAAATTTATGATTTCTTAGGTGATGTTCATAGTTTGTTCGCACAAATGCTTTAAGAGACTTATCACGGAGTCAGTATGAGACGTTATGTGGATATAATTATCCCGTTGATCCTGTTACGTTTCGATGATTTGTTTTGTATATTGACGTTGACAATTTACGTTAACTGTTTACAGAAATTATGTGACGTAGACTCTTACAAAGGACGTCTACATTGGTACCGCACTCTCACCTATTTCTACCGCCAAATAGCAGTGTTCGCATTGTTGTGTTCCAGTTTGAAGGGTAAGAGAGGCAGTGAAATTACTGGGTAATGTGGCATATTATCTTTGGTTGTAGTTTTGGTGATAATACGAGCGTCTATAGGCTGCTGTCTCGTTTACCATAAAGTGGACGGTACGCTTGTTTGCTGACTGAAATAAAATATGAAATATTATATATTTTTTAATCATTTAATAAATTTGTTTATGTATACGTAAACGTTGGAAAGGTAAATGTAATATCAATAGCCAATTTTAGTTTTTGAGTCAAACAGTATCTCTCCTTTTACCGAGTGCTGTAAGAGGCAACTAAGGTGCCACAACAAACAGATGGGGGATATCTATCCAAAACAGTTTAGCTTAAACTTACAGGAGGGAGATGCGCTGCAACATTCCCATCACAAAAGCTGCGCACTGCGATTGCCAACACGCTTGCCCAGCGCGGCAATCATGAGTAAAATTGCACCTTTCTTGGGCAGGCCTAATGTCAGCAGTGGACTACTGAGGCCTGTTAATTTTTCCTTAAACGAAATTAGTTGCCCTATTATTATTAATAAATTCTCACAACATCTCATACATTGACGTTACTCCGTGATAAGTCGCTTAAAGCACTTGTGTTACGGATGCCAGACAAAAGAGGAATCACAAATATACCTATCTTTAACACCCAGACAAAGAACGAATATATATATCATCATATAAATATTTGCTCTGGGTGGGGATCGAACCCACGACCCCTGACACACAAGATACACTACCATCTGCGCCATCGGGCCCGTTATAACACTCGTAAATTATGATGAAACCTTGTGCGATATGTTTGTCAATTAATTATATTTAAAGATTTGTGGACGAATCTGAAAACTCCATTGCATATTAAGGTTTCCTAACTTTCGTTTTAACATTTTCAAACCGAGTTTATGTTGACTGTTAGTTGACCCTAGCAAAAGTACATCATCATCGTACCCAATTAGATAATAACTCGACTCCGTACCTAAATTCCAAAGGTAGGTACTTACAAAGCTAATATAACAATGGATCAGTCAACAACAATGTCTTCGTAACTATGCAACGGGCGGAAGTGATACCATTATTACAGTATACATACAAATAATGTACCAGGTTGTAATGCTTTCTACATAGTGAGCTACTATCAGAGAAAAAATTATACCTTCCTTCGTACCAGATCTTGTAAGAACTGACAGTGGTGTTTTGTCTGGTAAACCGTTAACAAGCACATTTAATGTCAATTAATTAGTTTAAGATGGAAAAGCTTTGAATGAAAGTCTATAAGAGGCGCATCACGTAATTTAATCAATAAAAAAATACGGCAAGCGCAGCGTAGGGCGTCCACCCACAAGTCCATCGGTTCGCGCTGGACACAGGCCGCAAACAACCTGTCCTATTAGAAATTACTTGGGGAGGCCTATGTTCAGCAGTGGACGTCTTATAACTGATACGATGATATGAAGATAGAAAAGACAGTATAAGTAAACTTTTAACTTCCTTTTTATGTATTTTTAAGTAATTAATCATATTTGTTGTAATATTGTAATAACTGTGTTAAATAAATATTACTTTGTATGTTTAGAAAAACAATTTTGGGTTTAGAGAAGCAGAATAAAGAGCTGAACGTTCCTCTGTACGAGATAAGAAGCGACTAAGATACTAGAACCGACAAATGGCGATATACCCATCAAACAGAGTAGAAATGCACAGGGCAGAATTTAGCAGCTGCATCCCCGTCAAGAAAGCGGCGCTCTGCAATTGCCAACACACGATTATGGACAAAATCCTCCTTTTTATGAGAGGGCCTATGCCCAGCAGTAGACTCAGCTGACACGATGATGATATATCTTCCACATGGAAATATAACATAGACAATGGGAAACAAATACTTGGAAATATAACATAGACAATGAGATAGAAAGCCTTACTCTCCTTCAAAAATAGCATCAAGTGTATAACCAAATAAGGGTTACTCTTTTGCAGATAGTTTCTCAGAATCACGTCTCGGTTTAGGTATTATTCATTTACACTGTGTGAATTGGCATCAGACTATATAATTTTCTATCCACAATTGTTCTCTCCAATTAAACGGGAGTCTCACGAAATGGAGTGTTCAATTTGCCTCCGCCATTTTGAATAACGAGTAAGTAATATCATAATGACGGCTCTTGGTTTTAAGCGTCGGTTGACAGGGCATTTAATACAGATAACATTTCAAACTGTAAACTAAAATAGTTCTAATTTAAATCTTTATAACGGCTTTAAACGCGTAAAAATGTTTTAAATTAATAAGTTGTATCGTAGTCTGGAATTAACCAAACACTTTATCAAATAGTAATCGATTTAAACTTACCCTATTTAAAACATTCCTTCATGGTCCTTACCAACCACCTAATTTATTAATGAAAATTATATGAGATATATTTGTGATTAAATCAAATCGAAACTATACGGCGGACCAAAAATACTAAAATATCAGAGCCAACAAAATAAAAACAAATAAAAAGTCATTGAAAAAAAGATAATCAAGTAAAATGCTTTCATTATTTCATATCAAACAAATAGTATATATGTATTTACTTTTTTAAATAACATATAAAATTATACCTATACTTTCTATAAAAAAAATAGAATACCAAATGTTAAAATGAGTATTCAAGGCATTTAGAATCCGAATCTAGCCGGGCAATGTTGTTAAATATCTTCTATGAAAAAATTCTTATAACATTCTGAAGAAAGGATTCGGGTCAAAATATTTTGTGATGATAATAATAAACAAATTTTAATTTATATAAAAATAAGGTTCTAAAGACTATAAAAAGTATTTCACAACAACTGTTTAGTCCATGTAGACTCCGTTAATATGTAGAATAATTTGGTTTGGAGCCTGATCAAATGTTTGCTGGCTGATAATAAACAAGTGAAGCAAACATTCGAAGGTTGATTTATTCAGAAATGATACATAGTTACGATATTTGTATGTTACCAATAAAAACATATATTTTCAAGTTCCACACACCATTTACAGATATTTATTTAATCATTTATTTTGACGTGAGGTACCGGGAGAGTAGAATAGTACCTCCCCCTGTACCAAGTGTCGATAAGGCGACTGAGGTAACAGAACCGCCCGGTATATCCATCCGCAATAGTTTGACTCAAATACACAGGGCGGGGATGGGCTGCAGCATCCCCGTCGCTAATATTTATATGATGATATTTGTGTTTGCTCTGTGTATGGGTGTAAAATATATGTATTTAAGTAGAATATTTGTGATTCCTCTGTTGTCTGGCGTCCGTAACACAAGTGCTTTAAGCGACTTACCACGGAGTCAGGACAATGTATGATATGTTGTGGGAATTTATTATTATTATTATTATTATTATTATTATTATTATTATTATTATTTTTATTATTATTATTATTATTATTATTTTCAAGATTAATGCTACAAACTGCAACTGCAGCATCCCCGTCGCGAAAGCTGAGCTCTGCAAATTCCTATACGCTTGCCTAGCGCGGCTATTTTGGACAAAATTACCCCTTTTTTAGGGAGGGTTATGTCCAGCATTGGACGGAACTCCTGTCACTAATTAAGGAACTTGTAAACTAGTAAACTCCTTAGCTCGATTTGCAACTTCCACAGGAGCCTTGACGGACAACTTCAGCGGAATAACATTAGTACAGGTTACGCTCTGAATGCATTTGTGTCACACGCACTCATCGGTTAGTACAGAGCGGGTCTACGACTAGAACGTGAAAGGTGAGGGATGATGCTGCGTGAGAGATGCTGTCGGGCGGAACACTCATACATCATTGTCTCAATTGACAAACAAATACACAATTATCCTTATGTAAATTTTAATAGCTTCAGATTAACCATCGGTGTAATTTATAATTTTTTTATTAATCTATATATTTGTGTACATACCTAAGTTCTCTTGCGGGTGCTATATAAGATCGAACTAAAGGGTATGGCTGAGTGAACTTGCCCCCGTGCTATCATAGCATCGATAAATAAATGGATTAGTTACTTAAATAACACAGCACAACGCAGTAAAGTCAACGAACGGTTTTTATTAGCCTAGGATGACAAATAAATTAAACATTCCGCGTAATATCAAGCGTTAAGGTAACCTATAAATGCTAGTAACAACACAAGCGCATACTTAACTTTGTGTCTTGAAGATATTATGACACATTATCCAATAATTTCACAGCCTCTCTCACCCTTCAAATTGGAACACAACTATACGAACGACCTTCTATTAGGCGATTGGAAGAAGTGAGAGTGAGGTACCAATGCTAACAACCTTTTGTATAAGGTCTGCCTCATGTGACATTTTATTAAAATTTTTTGTGTACTTAGTATTTCAAATATGTTTTTACGTTTGTTTAATTTGATCCACTTCAATAGAATAATTTTAAACTAAAACTAAATATTAACAGTACATCTTTCCTTGTTTGGCTTTAAATGTCAAGCCTAATTGCTACCGGCCTGATTCAATTAAGAGCTACAGAATTCTTTGCCGTTTCAATTAAATTAATGAGTTTAAATGAATGTTTGCTATCCGTCATCAAGTTGCTCTATTTGCTTGCTGACAAAAAGGGTTTGATCCGAAAAATGACCCAAACAGACGTCCGAATTTTCAAATCTGCTGGATTATCGTCAAGTTTCACTGAATTTCAGAGATTCCTTTCATTTTCATTAATACAGAGTAAGGTTAAACTCGATACGGACTGCTTGATTGCTAATATTTATTCAACATCCAAACGAATTGAATAACATTTACAAGTTGGGAACGACTCGAGGATTAGTTATCTAAGAATCTTCGATTATCACAACATTATCAATTACTGTTAAGATGATAGAATTTATAAGGATTGCTAAATAATATTAAGTCTATTCTGGTTTTACTAAGTTTCTTACAAGTTTTCGTTATCCCTAACTTTTGGAGCCCTAAACTAATTTTAACTAAAAAGTTATCAATATTTATCAAAATTTCTAACTTTAAAGCCTGCTGAACAATGTTTTTCATTTTCAAAAATTCCTTTTAACAAAATCAAATGCAATTTATTACTCTTTTTTTAGCTCCTAATTTGTATTTTTCAAATACACAGATAGCTTTTGAGGAATTATAAGAAATTTTTCTTCTTCCTCGGAAGTTAACTAGCTGACATTTTTTCCTCGTTATCTTATTTCGTGGCTTGATTTTGCGCAAGATAAAATTAGTTACAAATGTGGCAATATACACCAACGCTAAACAGAGAATGCCGACTATTTGAGGATTGTGTAGTTGATTCACCACATAACAAAGGAGGCTTTAGATTAAGGTATTATTTTTGGAGCACGCTTATTAGTTCATTTATTGCAGCACAAAATATTTTTTGTAACTTTTGATAGAGACAAGTTACCATCTTATGAATATAAGGGGTGATAGCCATAGCTAAATCTACATTTTAAAAATATTTTCTATTTGTTTTATTTACTAAAAAATATGAAATAAATGTTAATATAGTCAATATTTAAAGATATGAAGTTAAACATAAATAAAAAAGTGTGTAATCTTTAAATATTGCTTCAAAATTTGTAAAAGCAAATTTTATATTTTAAATAATTATATATACAAATACTTTTAAATAATTATATATACAAATACTTTTAAATAATTATATATAATTATTTAAAAGTATTTGTAGAGTATTAATTTGTGAAAGTAATTGACAAAAACTAGCACACAAAATTAGCCTGCTTCCAAATTTTAGAAATAGCCTACTAAGGTCTGGGATGCATAACGGTAATGCAGTCCCCGAGAATGCAATAAGTCACAATTAGGAATAGACCTCCCTAAGGAATTAAGCATTTAAGTATTATCTCCCAAAATTACCGGCGTCTGGGGGTTGGGGGCTGGGTGGGGCATGCCCCCCTCAGGATGTTGAGCTACCGACTCAAAAAATTCTACCTACATTAAATTTCGACTTTGTGAGTAATGTCATCATATCGGCCTTAGCATATCAGGGGGCCAGGCCTCCTGAAAATTAATTCTAGATACCCCAATGCCCATAACTGCTATGCTTGGCTGACGTAATACTTCCCTCTATTCTACTATCAATAAACTCAATATGTACCGACATGGATCTATCATACATATCATGAATGTCAAATAAACATACATTTAAATGATAATTTTTTGAGAAAAAGGGATTTATTTACAAGCTAACCCGACAGACATTGTCTTGTCTTACATATATATATTTATTATGAAACGATATTATAACAATAACTTAATATATCTGACCCCTAGATAAAATGATCATCGACTCAAAACTATTATTTTATGTAGTCCTTTCAAAATTAACGGAAATTATTGCATTATTCGGATGCTTATTCGAATAGGAAAACTATGATTTGCATACTGATTTGAAAAGAAAACTTTTTCGAAAATATTATCTGTTGAATATTCCGGAAGTAATTTGGTATTCCCTCTAAATTTACGATTTAATGGAGTTGTCTCCAGAAATGTAGGAAATCTCTAAAAATGTAGTAAGTAGGAGTAGTGCGATATATCCTATCCCAAAAGAGGGACCAAAGTATACATAAAGTAAAAATTGATTAAAATAATTTCAATACTTTTTCTAAACTGTTTGTTCGGAATAAACTTCTCTTCATCCCAAATAAACACTGTGACACAAAATATATACTAAAATTCCAAGATATTCCAGGAATATAGAATGTATAAAAGAGCAAACATAATTCTTATTTTATTTCAACAATGCAAAGAACTCGAAACTCTCAACAAACAAATCCTAAATATTAACACAAATAGTTTGAATTCCGAAATACAGATTAAATATTTTATTGTATCAGAATTCTAACAAGGTCTATCTGGCTACTGGATTTCGTTAACGGAGCGCTCCTGGGTTTTAAGATAACCGCTGAAAATTAAACCTTATATAGATTACATAAAGATCTAATTACAGCACAGGCCAACCATGCCTCAATGTACGAGGTTAATATTCATGTGCAGCCTGTATTCAAACTAATGAACTAAATGCGTCTATCCACATGATTCCGAATATATTGCTCGTTAGATCTATGTAGATACGCAAGAAATTATTATACAAAATGTGTATTCATAGAATAAAGATACGATCAAATTCTGACAAGATTATAAATATCAATCTAATTAATAATTATTACTAACAGTAAAGACACAAGAACACATATAGATACAACAAAACTAAAGCAATAGTAATTATTTTGTAATTACAATTCAATTATCTAAGTTTATTTCAGAACATATAACTGAGATGCATTATGTGGTCTACAAATACAGTATATAAAAAGTAAATAATACATTATAATGTGATAAGTACAAAATTACATAAAAATATTGAATATTTTACACAGATATACGAAACAATGAAAATTAAATAAAAATGTCAAGAAAAAAAAGAGTAAACTTTTGATACAATTTTTGGTGTTTATTATTACCAGGTATACTTTGGTAACTTGGCTGCCGGAAGCGACAGATGGCAGTATATACTTACCAAAACACAGCAAAGGTCTCACGGAAAATCTCTATTGCAAAATTAAGTTTTCTAGTTGACATCACAGCTGCTCATAATCATGCATAATCTCCTGAAATCGATTGAGGATGTTTTTGTCCCAACGCTGAAATGATGGCGTAAAATATCGCTTTTATATAAGATAAGATAATAATAAGACCAACCAGACTCGGAACAAGTGTGACCCTAAATTTCCCTTCATATTTGCGAAGTTACCGTATTGCAATACAAAAGAGATTATATATTAGAATACAAGAAAGAGACAAGCCCCGGAGCGATGAACCAAACGCCGGTTCACCAAGGGTCCAGCCAGCTTTTCAATAGAGCCTTTTAGAACAGTACCAAATAAAGAGCGTAAATCTGTCGCTTATTCCTTTTTCCATTCGATATATTTTAGAATATTGCATTAGTATGTCCGGAACGTTTAAATAAAGAAGTAGTTTTTATCAACAGAAAAACACTTTAACAAAAAATTATTTTTAGAGTAGTCTTTGTAATAGTAATGTATAAAAAAACAATAAATCTCTAATCTTTAATCATACCACAACATTAATCTTTGAAAATTCTAGTAATCCATTACCAATGTTTATTCAAGTTGAAAGATAAGATTAATCTAACGAACGCATTAGACATATTTTAGGTTCAATTCACACAGTGCACTCGTCATAATACGCTTTTTTTTAATGGTACCACTAGCTGTCCTGGAAAACGTTGTTCTGCCAATTGAATAAGATAAAATTACTAAAGTGATTATGAAAAAATACAGGTAAGAGATAGAAGGGTGAAAATGTTGGGTTGTATGTATTTTTAATACCACCTTACAAAAAGACATTTTTTTTATAATATAAAAAAATTAAGGGTTGTATATCGTTTAGAGGATATGAAAAAAATCTCAGATCTACAGAATATATCTAAATTTAATTCAAAATATCACACTTCTAAGCTATATATCACCATCATTAAATCAGCCGTTAGGCATCCACTTCTGGATAATGGTTTCCCCAAGAGATTTCCAAAAGGACCAGCTGCATGCCACCTGAAATCCACTGCGATTTTGTTGTTACAGTCGGATCGTGTGTCCACCTAGTGGGTAATGCATGCATACCAGAAATTTATGGCTCCAACTGCTATCTATGAGTTAAACGCCTTGCACATTTCTATTTCAACCTGCAAATATTATATAGTCCGGTCAATTTAGACATTCGAAGTTACATAAAGTCCCAACAAGCTGGATTTTTGTGAAGTGGCTCAGAAACGGTGGCTCGTAAGAAAAAAAGTATTGATACATTTTTTATAGATAATCTTATTCTGCATTTTTTGTCTGAAGTACTTTTATGATAAAACTTACCGTTTTACTGAAAATCGCGAAAAACTCATTATTTTGACCTTTGACCTTGAATTAAATTTTTTCCTTACAGGGGAATGATGGGGAACTTCCAGACATTGTTTATAATTATGTTGTGAACAACTTCACAAAAATCCAGCTTGTTGGGACTTTATGTAACTTCACTCTCATTTTTTGGTCTAAATTGACCGGACTAATATATATTTATATTTCTGATAAGATCATGCAAAGAGACTGAGCATTTCTCTATAATACGCCAGGCTACTGTGGCTATAAAGTTATGAAGTTAAATGTCACCTGGATACATTTAAATCCTTTGTTATGATGAAACTAAGCTGCGAGGCCGCAGCGGGGATTAGTGTCTGCATACAAACTCCGCATGATGGATTCACGTTGACGGATCGGCTAAACCCCGTCTAACTTTATTACCACCTTCATTGGAGGACTTATACTGCGCTAGAAATGAAATGAACTTTAAGAGGAACGTTGAAATGTGCCTGCATTTTCATAACACGTACTAAATTTAAATTCTAAATATATATCGTTAAGGTAAGGAAATGGTTTGATCATTATAGCGAATGTCAAAAAAGAAAGGTGAGCCTATTAACATGCGCACGCGCAATCCGATCTCGAATATCGTTTGCATTCTTTCGGTAACACTTCAAACTGGTCAAGCCTTCTAGACATGATGACCAAACTCCATATAACAACAATTATGCAACTTAGTTTAATAATAAGTCCTTACATACGAAATTAGCGTTTTTCACGGAAGGAATCAATCAATTCAATATATTTTTTGCATTTTTTTTATTATTCAATTATTGTTGTTTTCTATGCACAAAACACCGTTTACTTGCACTTTTGCCATCTCATACGCAGTTCATTGATCCGTTTACGGTAAAAAATAAGGGAGCAAGAATCAGTAAACTATATGAAGACGGTTTGGACTGCTGCATTGGAGTTAATTTTTATTCCTTGTTGGAATTTGTCAAAATTCAAGAAAAAATGGTAATCTATTGAAGCAAGATTCAGGGAGTATGGTGGATATTGCAGACATTCCAATTGTAGCTCCTCTAACTTAGGGGATGTTTGTTGTACAGTGGTCTTGCGTTGTCGTGGCAGCAGTGGCCTTTAGCGATTGACCAACCAAGGTTGTTTAGCAGCTACTCCTTCCTTCACGGCTTGCAGTTGCTGACAATAGATTTCTACCGTAATCGTTTGGTCAGTTTTTAGAGATGTTTTGTGAACGACACCGGCGTCAATCTACTAAACACTCACAAGTAACTTATTCTGAGTTAATTTTCGTTTAGGGCGAGGTTTGTCTGGGTCTCCAGGGTTCAGCCATTGCGATGAGCGCTTCCGATTATCATATCTTAGCATCAGCTAAGTAAATACTGTACGATTACTTTTCATCATAAGTCGATTTAAAATCTCAATTTTCCACTTTGGCCGTTCTCGTGGTTGGTTTTGAAGAACGAAATTTCCAGAACGAAAACGTTAAAACCAAAAGTATACTGTGCTTTCTTTTGCATCACCAGCGGCGTACACATAAATAATTATTCGAGCTGTTTCTGCAGCACTGGTGCAACTGACGCATTGTGCAGTAGTAACCGACACCATAGAAAAAAAAATGAGAAAAAAACAAATTAATTCGAAAGTTAAATGTACCACCTAAATCAGTTTATAAATTTGAAATTGGAATTCTTAACTAAAGAGGAGATATTTTAGATCAAAATGGTCGTTAGGACAAAATTCTAATTTCATATGTAAGTACCTAATATATAGCCCGTACACCGTGCTATATCATAGGACTATTTTTTTCTGAGATAAAAAGTAGCATATATCATATTTTGACCTTTATAGTAACATTATGAATAAATATTTTTTCTAACAAGTATAACTAAAGCTACGCTAAAAATCAACGAAATCCTTTCAGATGTTCTGCCCGATTATATAATAAACATCTACACAACTTTTGCAATACTCTTGGTATAAAATAAAATAGATAGAGAGATATATTTTTTATGAGTCTTCACCAAAAAACACTGGTATATATTATATTTTGACGTGACAACGTCTTATAAATTGGTTTGCCGGGTGACACTTCAAGAAACTGCGTTACGCTCCGCTCACGTTATGCGCTCACAATGAGAGCGAGTGAGAGGCACGCGTCCCTCTCACTCGCTTTCATTGTGACGTGTGTTACGCAAATGTATTGCAAGTTATTGTATGTATATTTGTATATAAATACGTATGTATTTGTAAAGGTAAAAATAAAATTTTGTTAATATGAAATTCAGTGCGAGATTCTTTGTATAAATTAATGTTTTAAATATAATTCTTTGTATAAATAAATGTTTTAAATTGTTACTATTATTTCATCCTTATTCCTACTATACGAATGAATATTCACATTAAAATTATTTTACCACTCAAAGTCGTTGTCACGTAAAACTTTCGCCCGTATACCGACTTTACAGGCAACCAATTTTTTTTTTATCAGAAAAAGATCTGTGTACTAAAACTGTAATTGAATAAAGTAATAGTTTCATTTTTGTAGGTTTGTAATAAATAACTTCATAAACTACCGAATCAATTCCGAAAATAATTTTAAAAATAATAGCAATATTTTATTACCGTGTTTTCAAGAAGACGAGAATTACGCGGGTCAAGCCATTGGGCACTGTTAATCAGACTTGTTATTCATTGGTGAGGATAAACATGGCGATAAAATCTTTTTTTCTAATAGTCTAGTAGTAAAACAACTGTATTATCATCAAAGAGAATAACTTAACAAGCGTTTAAGTGAGAGGCGATCTGCCCCCGACGTTTCTGAGGGGTGTTTATCTGATCAGCAAAGTTTTGGGTGAATCTGTCAAATACAACAGCCATGAATATTAGATATCTTGGATAGGATGTACTTAGTACTTACTCTTCACACTAATATAAAATTAAATCATATTAAAAATCAGCGATTCCTTATTGGATTTTCCATTTTTAAATGGTGGTCATCAGTGTTCGTTTATACCCAGTTCTTTCACCGCGATGTAATTAACTTTTCAAACATTTGATTAATCAGACGAATTGATTTATTCATCTTATTTTTGTAAAGTTTTTAACACCTTGTGAGTATAATAAATCTACTCTTTTAAAGGCTTTAAAACGCGGTTTATTAAATTTTCATATATATTATCAGACATTTTAATTACCTAGTAACAGTAACGGTAACAGTTCGTCCAGTTTTCATTATTGAGATCTTCCAAGAAAATGAGTAGGTTAAAAGTAGTTTATTATGAGTACTGAACGCGTGCATTATTTTATGTATATATATATATGCCACAATATGTGCCACGTTTATTTATTTTGTATATATATTGCCTGCACCACAAAATTTTTTTTTTTTTAGTTTTGTGTAATGGTTGACTGGGAGATAATACCATCTGGCATTAAGTCCGCCATTTGTACATTTTGTAACATTTTGTGCAATATAGTTAAATAAATAAATAATATTATAACTTATTAGCTATAGAGAAATAAAGAAATATAAAAATATTCAGTGAGTTCATCGTAACAATTTGCCTGAATAATCGCGTAGATTCATTGATATAGAATGATTTCCCTACTAAAGTTCTCACACAACTTCTTATACTTTGACCTGACTGAAAAAAGTAGCTTGTGTTACAGTTACCAGACAACAGATAAATTACGGTTCTTACACATAAATATATATATATACAGCACTGAAATACAATTTAAAGTTAAACAAGTAAAATAGTTTGTGCACCTGGGAAGTATGTTCATGAAAAATGGGAAATATGTAATAGATATAGAACAGAGGTTAATAGAGGTGTGTTGTGTTGGCTCCAATACCGACATATGGTAGTAAACATAGAACAAATAAAGCATACGCGTAGAATAAATGCTGTTGAAATGAGAGAACTTCGTAGTAAGTGCGGTGTGAGGTTAAAGGATAGATTAAAAAATTGAGTGATAAGGAGCGATGCGGTGAAAAGATGATATTGCGACAACAATAGGGGAAGGAATGTCAATATTAAATGGGCATGTAGAAAGGATGGATGAAAGTGGCGTTATTGCACAAATGTATAGAGCGGAAGTGAATGGAAGAGTTTGTATAAGACGATCAAGGCGACCTTAACCAGTAGAAGTTGTATCAAAATACGGGCAGGTTAACAGTATCAATAATGGATAAGCGTGTATGAAAGAACACACGCTAGTAAAGGTAGCAAATGCAAGCCACATGACAAGAATATCGAAAAGTCAAAAGAGTCGAGGAGGCGGGTTTATAAATTTAATGATCACGATTAAGCTGATCTTAAAAAATAAGACGAATTTACTAACGTAGCAGTATTCTTGTCACTGAGCACTTAACAAAACATCAATAGCTATTCATTTGTCTTCTGATACTATAACAAGCCACCCGGACCAGCTTCTAAATACTAACCAATACCTAAGTACACGATAAAATAATTTGGAATAATAATAAGGCCATCTGAGAGCGTATCGGTATTTGAAGAGATATCGGAATGTGATAATAAAGGCCGAGCGGCTATAACCGCCCTTGGAATTTAATGTGGCCTGTACATCATGCGTCACGACTTCAGTTGAGCATACAATAGTTTTATAATATCATACATCCTGAATTTACATTGGAACGTGAGCGTTGATTTTGTTTAGGTAGAAGATATGTATTTATGAAAGACTAATTCAAACAGTTATATACATACAAATTTATATTATTGTTATGTATGCAACATCACCTCAGATGGGACCAGTAATGATAGCAATATTTCACACATACATTGATCTGACTCTGAGATAAGTCGCTTAAAGCACTTGTGCTACAGACGTCAAACAATAGAGCAATCACAAATATAATATATAAATACATACCTACATTTATTCAACACCGAAATACAGAACCAACACAAATTATCATATAAATGTCCTGGGTGGTGATCAAACCCAAGACCTGTGACACACAAAGAAAGGACAAGAAAAGATCACTACCAACTTCGCCATCGGGCCTGTGACAACTTGCAAAATTATAACTTGTATATCGCTCATGAGACCATTTACCGGCAGGCACAGCGTCGTCAAGAGAGCACGTCGAATACACAAGATGATCTAGCTAAAACTGCTAGATCGCGCTGGGTGTAGGTCGCGTACATCCGGTCCTATTTTAAATTACTTGTGAAAGCTTGGGTCCAGCAGTGGACGTTGTATGGCTTATATCATGACAATATACCGTTCATAGGTCGTCTGAAAACATTTTGCTTATGAATACCATTCTGACGTTTTGTGTTTCACAGGAGCGGCCATTCAATGATAGTTAATCAATCGAGATATTTTGTTGTATAATTATATATTTATATATTGTTAATAAAAATAATAGGTTTATATTATTAAATATCTATCAGTTTTCCTTGACTTCTTTACTTCCGTTGAAATCCGGTTCTTTTGTTTCGCCCGTATTAAAAGGTGGCCTATTTTATTCCTCACGGCTCGTGCCAATAATCACCATAATTATTTATTGATTGACAGACTGAGAGAGACATAAAGTTATTTTTACGTATACAATATACATGTGAACCAAGAAGATTTAAAAAAATTAAGAATAAGGTTTAACAATACAATATTTGTCTGAGCAACAGACGCCAAAAATTTCACATATTTTTCATTAGGTTCGATTCTTAAATTGTATTTTTCTTAAATCACATCCCATAAATCAACAAGGAAAAAAATCTCCTCATCCCTACTTATATTATAAATGCGAAGGTAACTCTGTCTGTCTGTCCGTCTGTTACGCTTTCCCGCTTAAACCTCTTAACCGATTTTGATAAAATTTGGCATAGACAATCTTTAGACCTTGAAAGGCCATAGGCTATTTTTAATTCTAAATAAGGGTTGTAAGGCGTTGAAAAGGGGGATGAAAAGTTGTATGGAAGTATCGCTATTTTTAGAGCGAGAAACTTGAGACATATTTTTCAGGCCATTGATTCGATATAAATAAACATGACATTCAAAGTTTATGTAAGTTAGTATGTTAACCAAAAAAACTATTCCACGCGGACGAAGTCGCGGGCATAGCTACTTCTAAATAAAATATAAATAATGTGGTAAAACTACCCAGCATGATCCGGAGGTTAAACATTGGGGATTTTTACCATTATATGAATACAATAATGGTAAAAAATCGAGAAATGGTAAAAAGTATGGATATAGCAGACGCATTGAAGCTGCACTGTTCCAGGTGGATATACCGCCATCTGTTGCTTCCAGTACACATTCTTCTTTATGACACCCGGTGCAGAAGAAAGTATAACACACCCTGCACTATGACTAGATCACTGAAATGATGAAAAAACTACAAATTTTCAAGATGAATTTCGCCCATAATTGGCGCGCTGAGCAAGCTTGTTAGCAAACACAGAGCGCTACATTTGCGACGGGCTGCAGCCCATACCACTACTTTAAGCGACACTGTCCTGATATACCGACATTTCGATTCTACTACCTTATTGCCTTTTACGACACCTGGTACAGAAGAAAGTACTATTCTGCCGGTACCTGACAGTAAATTTGTGAATGAATAAGAAAAAGAACCTAAAATCAAATATCTCTTATATTTACGGATTTAATATATTTCAGTTGCTAAACGATTTGAATAGTGTAATCAAACGTTTTCACTCCCAATTGGTCACCGGAAAATATTTGGATATCGACATAATGGAAAATCACCGTTAAGATTTCTTCCTACTTTCATCATCCGCTCATCGATATTGGAAAACCTTGACTATTGTTATGGCTCCGTGCTTCCTCGGGCAGCAAAGAATTGTGATTTCAATTTATTATCAAAAATTTAAAATTCAAATCTACCGTACAATAGGAATTTGTGGCGTATCGTTTCCGTATCTTGATTGATACTTTTGCGTTTAAATTAAGACGATACCGTTCTTTCAAATTGTTGTTTAGAATGAAATTACTGGTTCAAAATTAAAATTTTTCGTGAGGTGGGGTACCATAACCCCCTCTCCCCAAGCCCCCTAAATCAAGCAATTTCATTTGGTGGCTGCTGCTGTTAAGTTGCGCTCTTTTAGATGGTTCGAATGGTCTTACGACATCTTGTACTATTCTACACCACCGGTACCACGATTTCCTCAAGTAATATTGTATGGATGGTATTAGGTCGTGTGGTACCGGCAGAGTGCAGTACCTTGTACCAGGTGTCGTAAGAGGCGACTGAGGTACCGGAACCTACAGATATAGTATATCCATTTTAGCAGTGAAGCTCAAATGCAATAAAACTGAGATGAGCAGAAGCATTCCCGTCTCGAAACTACGCTCTGCAATTGCAACCACGCTTGCCCAGAGCAGATATTATGGGCACAATCCCCCTTTTTTGGGGAGAAATATGTCTTTTTATGTACATTTTACGACCTGCTATGGTGGTGATAATTAAATATTTAGTATAAAAGTAATAATATAAGCCCGCGGCTTTGCGTGTACCGTGTAGTATAATTTACACAGAAATGATTTTCTAAGGTCTTTATAGATTATTTCGTTTTAAATGAAATACATAAATTCACATAACAACTCATACATTGACCTGACTACGAGATAAGTCGCTTAAAGCACTTTTGTTACAGATCAGATAACAGGTAACCCCCTGTTACCTACCACCAATAACAAATAAACTCATATTTACTACCCAGACACAACAAACACGAATATTCGTCACATAAATGTTTGCCCTGGATTAGGGCCAAACCCACGACGCTTGGGGTACAAGATCTTTAATTACCACTGCCACTACCAATTGTGTTATCTGGCCCGCTAATAACAGAATCAAATACCATAAGAATGTATAACCTTACATTTATTGGTAAACTGAGCATTTTCTAAATTAAAAAGAATGAAGTTTCTTGCCAACTTTATTTTTTCCCCATTACATCTCCTTCCATCAATATTTCCCGAGACAAAGGGAAGTCAATCAATCTTCCTGTCAAATTTCCTTAAGATCCGTCCAGCCACTTAAATGTTGACAAACAGACGGACAGGTATATATAACCTCAAGCTTGTCGTATTTTATAGGAGCCGGTACAATTTCATACTTTGAAAAGAACAAGGAAACCATTATTGAATCACCATTGTATGGCGCAGTATCTTTGTATTTGTTACTAGTAGGGCACCGCGCTAGCGCGTAGTAGTTACCATTACCATTGGAATACAGAAAGAAAATATAGCCTATATTCATCAAAATCCGTTACAGCCATTAGAAGTCCACTGCTGATCATAGGCTTCCCCAAGAAAGGGGGAATCTTGCGTATAACTATGCGCTATATAAATAAATATAAATATGCGCTAGGCAAGCGTTTTGGTACCTTAAGGCACGCCTATATTTGTTTAAAGAAGCTTTAAATTGAAAAAATATATTTTGAAATCATTCGAGCAGTTTTTTAGCTTATCTGTTACAAATTTGACGGGCCCAATGGCGCAGATGAGTATATATATATATATATATATATATATATATATATGTGATTCCTCTGTTCGCTGGCGTCCGTAACACAAGTGCTTTAAGCGACTTACTACGTAGTCAGGGCAATGAATGAGATGTTCTGGGAATTTATTTATAATTCATATTAATTTGATTGAATTTTCTGTGATTTTTGTAATCTTTTCAGTGGCTTTTAACTTCATAAACGTACAAAAATACAAATATTGCCTACTTACGATTTCAGGCTGTTTAAATATAGTAAATTTTAAAAATCAACATTGTCTGCGTTAAATCGTAACTAACAAACAATCCAATGTTTCGTCTTTATGTTATTTGTATAGATAATCAGTGAAGATAAGACATTACAAATTAACTGATAATATTCTCCCTAAAAAATAAATCCGTATTACAACCGGTATCAATCATTATCAATATTTAATATTTGTGATGTGTATGATTAAGTAAGATAAATGAATTATCTTCCAATCATAGACTTGCACTGTTTGTATTGCGATGTTATGGTAAAACAATTTTAAAATTAGTAACCTCAAACTTTTGATAGTCTTGTTAAAAGCGGCAAAAATTAAATTTGGTCACCTCTCTATTTTTTCTTAATGGCACATAATTTTATACGATTAAACGAGAACTTTACATGAATATAAAACCTGTGACATAGCAAAATGCTAAATTAGAATAGATTTTGTAAAAATACGGTAATGATATGTAAATCTTGGACGAGGAGCTTGCATTTTTCATTCTCAGTTCAGTCGAAGCGTGAACGACTCGGATCAGCTTAGACAACTAAGATTAATGGCTTTTGTTTTATATTTTTAACCTTTGGTTTCTTCTTTGTTAAATTCTCAGTCCATTCAAAGTGTCCGTCATTACGGCTGAAGAAAATACAAACATGAGGCTACTTAATTTACAATGACGTAGTCAAAATATAAGTTTTTATTTTAAACGAGCAGCGCCCCGCGGTTTCACTTGCGAAATTTCCGTTTCCGAGCCAATATTAAATAATAAAAGTAGCCTATGTTTCTTCAGAATATAGCTATCCGCCAGTAAATTTCCGATTAAAATTAGTTAACCTTAATATAAAAAAAATATTAAAAGCATTTTAATAAGAACGATACACATACTTTGTTATCAAATATTTCTAATTTAAAAGGCTGTAGTTTTGGTATTACGAACATCTGCTTCAACTTTGTTTATATAGTAGTTGTAAAAAAAAATCGTTCCTGTCTACACCACGAAACGATGATAAACATACTTGCTGATGGAACTTGGCAGGCGTTTGGAACGTAAATATTTATCTATTTTATTCAAAATCTGTATATTTTAAATAAAGCCTTTGTGTTGTTCTGATGTAGAAGCATATATTGGAAAGTTTCATGAAAATTTATTAATTATTAATAATATAGTAGCATATGGCTATTGATATGATGATAATGATATCATTATCATCAACATCCATATGTGAATAAGCGTCACTATAGCCTATAAACGCTCGACACAAGGATATCACTAACGCCTTGTGACTTGAGGTTATCATGCCACATTAAATCCACCTCTCTCACACTTCGGACCCGAACACAGCAATGCAAACACTGCTATTTGGCGTTTGAAATAGGTGAGAGTGAGCGACCAATGCAGGTGACATTTTGTACCTCATGTAAATATACATAAAATTATATATGTATAAGTATGTATTTTTGACTCAGAGCCTCGGTCTATTTGCGATACAAACGTCAAATAAAACTTTGATAGACCCTTTCAAACAACTAAATCGCCAGCAATAAGTATCCCCGTTAATCCCCTTGTAATCAAAACATAAAAAAGTACTAAAGTACAGTAACAGATCCAGTTGTTTCACTGAAGAGCATTCAATTATGTTACGTCGTAAACGGCACAAATACTGGCATTTCTTTAAAACGAACATATTTTTTACGACTCTGAAGTGGCCGCTCCATTTGTCAGTGTCCGCGGTACTCTCAGCAGCTATTTTGTTGCAATAATTTTCTAGTGTTCAGCCAGTGTAGAATTGTATATAAATGAAGTAAGTCCGGTGTTTCTTTCTCTGCAACATAAAAAATATAATTTGATTGCAGCAGAATTCTAAATACATAAATTCACCCATATCTCACATTGACCTGACTCGGTGATGAATTGCTTAAAATACGTGTTACGGTTTTCAGATTACAGAGGAATCAAAAACACATAGATTTAACACCCAGACACAGGGCAAACTCAATTGTTTATCACACAAATGTTTGTCCTGGGTGGGGATCAAATTTACGATCCCTGGCTCATAAGGACACTATCGATTGCACCATCGGATCCGTCAATCCCACAGGCACTTTCGATTTTCCCAGACCAGACATCATCGTCACATCAGCTGGAAAACGTCCACAACTAGACTTCCAATTGCCACACTCACCATTTTTGGCCTTTATTGCCGCGCTGGGCAGGCGTGCTGATATTTGCAGTGAGTAGCCTAACGACGATGACGCTACTGCCCACCATCTCCCAGTTGCTAAATCACGCTATCTGGGATGGATATCATGTTCATATTTTACATTACCCATACCAATGACACAGATGGTAGTAATCTAATCGTGTGCGCCAAAGGTCGTAGGTCAATCCCCACCCAGAAATATTTATACGATGAAATTTGTGTTTGTTATGTGTCTGGGTGTTAAATACATATATTTAAGTAGTATATTTCTAGTTCCTATGGTGTCTGATGTCCATAATACAAGTGCTTTAGGCGATTTATCTCGGAGTCAGGTAATTGTTTGAGATGTTCTGTGAGTTTATCCTTCCATGGTTGTAAAACTGTTTCGCAAATTTTCGTTCGAAATTAGTTAATTTTGCATACAATGGTTTCATTGCGACGGGTATGCTGCTTCCTATCGTAGCCCTATTTTGAAAGTTACATTGTTTTGTTTTGGATGGATATGCCACCATCTATTAGTTTCTTTAGATTGCCACCACGACAAATTTAAAAATCCTAATTTATACTTACCCGCTCCCGCTTTTTCGCCTATACTCTTAACGTGGACGCATAATAGTGATCAAGTACTTGTCTTAATCTATTTCATGTCGTTGCTAGTGGAATATACTTTTCTTTACGTTTACTTATCTTTCTATTCAGTTTTAAATTAAACTCTATTTACACTTATATAAATAAACGAAAGAATTATTGTGTTTGTATGTTATACGAATCTAATTAATTACAAAGTGTTGGTGTTACTAAGTCAATAACAAAATTAGCTCAGATTTTCGAATGTCCCTATTTCTGGGACGTTGTTCAGCCTTTTGAGTAAATAAAAAGCATCAGCCCGAATTGTTAAGGACTACAAACACAGTTTTATTTACCGTTGCGGTTACGAAAGATTTAAATTAGAAAGATTCTCATAAAAGGTAGGCAATAGAGTACCAATTATAAAACAAATAATTATTATATTACTATTTTATATTAGAAATCTACGCGTCAATCTTGTACACTTTCAGGAAGCAATAAGTGGAACAAATCTATTCAATATAAATTAAAATATTAACAGTCGCTTTATATTGTAAGTTAAATTGATTTTTATGCTGACCGTGCGTCAATTACGGTTTTGTCAGACTACGTCATTTGGCTGTCTTGACATTTTAGAGATTCCGTTTAATTTACCTCACAGAAGGGGTCATGGAAACCCTTTTTGTAATATATGGACAAGCTAATCCTACTAGGTTTATCATGAAATAATAAGACTATGAACTCAGTTAAAAACTATACTATATCTCAAATCGAATGAAACTGTACGTAATAAGCAAAAAAATATTGAAATCTGATCAGAAGATAAGAAGTTCATTCCGGACAAACACCGTGACACGAGTTTTTTGCACACATAGCCCGATTTTGATGAAATTTGGCATACACAATCTTTGGACCCTGAGAAAGGACATAAGCTATTTTTAATTTGAAAAAAGGGTTGTGAGGGGTTGAAAGGGGGGATGAAAAGTTGTATGGAAGTATCGCTATTTTTGGAGCTAGAAACGTGAAACTTATTTTTCAAGCCTTTGATTCGATATAAATAAACATGACATTCAAAGTTTATAAACGTTAAGGTAAAGAGGTATGGTACCCAAAAACAAAACTATTCCACGCGGACGAAGTCGCGAGTGCAGCTAGTTATATATATGATGATAGGTACGTGTATCCATGCACAAACACATTTTGTAAAGTATATTCCGAGCGTCACAAATTTAAATTTTTGTAATTTCCATAGCTGGTGAAGCCGCTTAGACGGTTTAAACTTTGGAATGACTTAAGTTTACTTGTGTAAATTAGAATTAGAGATAGCAACTTTACCGAATGACTTAGCAAAGGCTAATTTGAAGGAAAGGTACATAAAGCGTATCATTAGTCGTTTCGTTTGTTTGATTGTTGGTTCATTACCAGCACATTCTTAGTGTGAAACTTAAAATTGAATTTCTGATTAAAATACCTATCTGGAACAATTAAATAAAAGGAACTTGTGGTGTATGAACTAAATTAGACTTGTATTTATTTCCTATTTTCCTAACAGATCTGAATTTGGATTGTTGAGTACAGATTTATATACTTATCATATCAACCATCAGAAGTCCACTGTTGGATATAAACCTCCCCAAGAAAGAGGGATGTATGGCTATAATTGCCGCACTGGGCAAGCGTGATGGCAATCGCAGAGCGTAGCTTCGCGACGGGAATGGTGCTGCCCAACATCGCCCTGTGCATTTGAACTACACTGTAACGGATATACCATCATCTGTCGGTTCTGGAACCTTAGTCGCCTCTTACGACACCTTGTACAAGGGTAGCTACTATTCTACCCTACCGCTACTACACGGCTATTGAATAATAAAATACTAAAATCCTAAAAAGAAGATTTGGTGTATGAACTAAATTAGACTATTATAGCATTTTATTTATTTCCCATTTCCCAAAAAGATCTGCAATAGGATCGATTGAGTGCTATTTATATACTTAACGCGATGAAATTAAACTTAAATATAAAATCTGAGTAAAAATAATTATATAACTTCAAAAACTCAAGATAACATCTTTGTCACAATTAAAATATCAAAGAGCAGTTTTCGTACACATAATTAAATGTATATTAAATGCCTCTTGACTTTAGCTATTTTTCTTATCCAATTAAATAAACGGCACAGAAGAAAACATCGAGAACATAGACAAACAAACACTAAGAAATGCGACCCTTTGCCCCCAAAATCCGCTTGGAATCCCCGTCATTCGATGGGACTACAGCATTTCTTGATTTGCCAAATTATTCAGACCCCTATACGAAATAACACGGGCCGGTTTTCAAAGCAGTCCCTTTGAGAATTACGTTCTAGATAGTGAGTTGTGGCTTTCACCAAAATTAATAGGACGCACTCGTTGTCAAAAGGCAATTATTATATCAGAGTGAAGTAATCATAAGACTTACGCTCGCTTACGAAAGCCTCGATATTTTATGAACACGTCTCAAATATAGATTTGATTTGTTCAACATTTTTGATAATTCTGCGAGCAATTGTCAATTTCTTGAAGTAATCATTATTTATATACTATAAAGGCAAAACAGAAGAATATGCAAATACAAAAACAAAAATATATACTAGAGTTTTTTGATAATAACGAAAACGATGAATTCAACGTCTCTTCAGGTTTATAAAAATATTTAATAAATAACCAACGTATCGATGTTGTAATTTTTGTGTTAATATCTATTTAAAAATACAGTTATTGTAATTAATTTTATTGTATATTAGAATATATAAATTGGATATTATTATTTAAACTAGCGCTTAGTAGTTAGTTCTTCTATGTTGCAATGGTGCAAGACGTCACATGAAACTCCAATTTATATTGTATTTAGTCCACCACGTTCATTTTATGTGACAAGCAATAATTAATTTGAATTTGAATTTGATGCAACGTCAAATACAGTTCAGCTATCAGCATGCGACACAGAAAGGAAATAGAATAAGTTTCTCAGGGATGAGATATAAAATAAAGACCTCATAGACAGTTGCAGGCAGAAATATTTTTTCTTCATAATATTCATACCACATTTCTTACATTGACTTGACTCCTTGTTTCTAAACTAAATACATATTTTAACACCCAGACACAGAACAAACACAAATATGAAAAACATGTAACATATCATAATGTATTTTATAGTAAAATTTTAGAAAGTTTTATTTGGAAGGGAATTGATGGGAAGTACATAGAGTTTGAATGGAATATCGAATAGCCAATTCAAAAAGGTAGGGTAATTACTGTTTCAGTCTGCGGAAAAAATGCGGGATTACGTCACTGTCATAAATCATCAGGGTTAAGTATTGTGCCGGCTGTTTGAACGTCCCGCTGTGTATTTGGGACACAATATTTTGTGGCCGTCGAATGTTTTACTAACAAAGTAAATTATAAATTAATTTAACTTGACTCTTTGATTGAAAAAATAAGTTTCACTGAAAAAAAAAGAAAACAATTTTTCTTAAATCAATTAATATGACAAAATTAGAAGCCGTGAGGTACTGGCAGAGTAGAATAGTAGCTTCCCCTGTACTAGACTTTTGATAGCTAATATGATGAAATATCCAGTATTTAGTTTACGTGCCCAATAAATAAAATACATTCTATTTTAGAATAACTACGTTTAAAGATATTTATTCTCATACGAAATTACATTTAATTTACAATGAGATTATTATAATTCTATTAAAAATATACAATTAGCCGGCACACGACTCTAAATACAATTTTAAATTACTTTTAAATATATTTATGTTTCCACATTCTTTTATGGTGTTAGCTTATTGAATAGCTGTGTTCCCCTAACCAGTACAGTCTTCTTTCCATAGTGAGTTCTAGGCGGTGATATTTTTACTTTATTTTTATATTTATTTTAAGTTCGGAAATTTGAATTTATATCAAAATTTTTTACTAAGATATAATTGAGATAGATGAAATATTTTAGTTTTTTCATATTTATGAATTGGTGTGTGGAAGGGATATTGAAACTTAATTTATTGTAGTAATTGGTACGATTTACAAAGCATATGTAAAGAAAAATTTAAACATAATATTTTGTCGAACAGAATAAATAAAATGACTATTTAACTACGTCATCATCGTCATAAAAGCCTATAGAAGTTTATAACCTATAATTCCTGCACTTGGTAAGTGTGTTGGCAAATGCAGAGCAGCTTTCGTGGCAGAGATGCTGGTGCCCCATCCTGTTACATTTTAGTTACACTCGTTTGGATGGATATAAAGCAGTCTGTCAGTTCCGGTACCTCAATTGCCTTTTATGAAAATATCATAAAAAGAATATAAAATTAGGAATATCTAAGAAAACTTTTAATTCATAAACTTACAGTGTCAGTGCTACATACATAGTATGTTATATATACATAATACAATATACACACTATACAGTAATATGTTACTATATCTATACCACATTTACATACACCTTAATAATTTGTCTAACGGCAATTGCGTTCTTGAATGGAGATCACGTACCGGCAAACGCAGCGTAATGCGTCCACGCACAAGGTGGACAGAAGATCTGACTGAAATATAGCATATCACTTGGAGAGGCCTGTGTCCAGTAGTAAATATCCTTGGGCTGATATGATCATGATGAATTCTGTAAGATTTTTCAACTAAAATATACAAGTTCTAATCTGTCTATATATCCAATTATTATGAGTATATAGGTGATATAATTTATTTTTATCACGAAGAAATATGGCGACTGTAAATTGAGATATAATCTAGCCTATTTCTTAAGTTGGATCCAACTGTACAAAGATAGCAAATATTTAAAATTGCTTCGGTATTTTACGAGCTCATCCCGGACTTACAACGTGACAAAGTTTCAACTATTAAATATCTAATTATAGTCTTTTAACTATTAAAAAATGTTGGACATTGACCTATTTGAAAAATAAAGCATATTTGAATTTGATTTGAAATCCTACTTTTGTTAGCAACGCATTAAATATTAACAGAATATTTCTCAGTAAGAATAAAACCTCAGAGTCAACCGGTTCGTCACGTTCCTAAACACACATTTGGAGATAATTAAAACAACGCTCATTGAGTGGAGCAAAAAATCCATGGCAGTGGAAAGTGGACGCAAATCCGGCACGTTTCATTTTCGTAGGCATGAAAGGTTTAACGCGACGCGTCTCCCACTCCAAGGATGGATGCTTTTAGTAAAAAATAAACAAGCTGACATTAGATCTTCCCAGCAGCGAGCAATGTTTTTTTTTCGTATGTTAATTTCAACTGAACCTAAAAATATAATCATTTGTGAAGCTACTTACTGTATCTTTCAAATCTTGACACATATTTTGACAATCTTGGAAACATGCCGAAAAGTAGCTGAAATATTGAACAAAAAATGAAAAAAGTAATATTAACTGCATTTTAAAACCGTCAAAAGAGTAGTTTTATTATGGCTGACAGATATTATACAATAAGTTAACATGTATATAATAGTTTAACAAACACACCAGAAATTGTCCCCCCCCCCGTCCCTATTTTACTTGTATGCAAGGCAATGAGTTCCTAGGAAATATATTTTCTATACATACCATGAAATCAGCATACCGGCCGCTTAATGATAAATGTGACCGCAGCCTTAGGCGCTCGTCATCTCAAGGATCACTTGCGTAACGCCAACCTTGTAAACTAAAGATGCTGTCACATTTACCCAGTAATTTCCCTGAATCTCGCACCCTTTAAACCGAAACACACCAATGCGAATACTGCTATTTGGCGGTAGAATTAGGTAAGAGTTAGGTACCAATGTAGACCACCTTTATAAGCGGTCTACCTCATGTAATATAGAATCAATACAGTGCGCCGGTCAGTAGAGGATAGAATAATTGCAAGGTAGTAAAATACTATAAACTCTAGTAAATTGATAAGCATAAATATTGATGCAATTGCTAGTACAGAGAGTACTAGAAACTTTTCTCTTTAACTCTTTGATATTGGAATTCTCAAAAAAATGACACTTATGCATTTACTATATTTCCAATCGCTCGAATTCATACTATCCGAACCATGAAAGATACATCGCCTATATTCCTAGCTTAAATCTGAACAAAAGGCTACGAGTCAAAAATGTATCGCCGCCATTTTTATCTTTCAGAGTTAAATTATAGCAATCAAAGCGTGCTGCTCCATTCCCTCTGTGGAGCACAACTGAATTTCGGCAAAACTTTTATTAGAAAAGAATAACTCCATTTGTATTCTTTTAACAAAGAATAAAACTAAATCGTGTGGCGCGGTAGAGCTGCCGCCAAGACGAGCCAAGCCAATGGTAATCGAAACTATATACTAACAAACTATATTAACAGATGTTTCGACTTGCTTTAATATTACTCTAATGTATAAGCTATAATAATGTAAAGATTTATTAAAATCTATTATTCATCACTTTTTGCATGAAAGAGTTACAAACATACATCTACACATTCTTTCGTGTTTAATAAAATATATTAGTAGGCTAATAATTTTGACATTTGATAGGCCCGATAGCGCAGATGGTAGCGACCCTATATTGTGCACCGGTTGTGAGTTTCATTCCCACCCAAGACAAATAATTATATGATGATATTAGTGCTTGTCTTATGTCTGGGAATATATGTATTAAGTCGTTACATTTACGATTCCTCTGTTATCTATATCCGTAGCACAAGTGCTTTAAGTGACTTACCCCGAAGTCAAGTAAATGTATGAGATGTGTAAATATTCTTATTTACACAATCCCTATTTAGACCGACAAATATATATTTACAATACAACATACAACTTCACTACATACAATGGCTTCCTTAGGTAATTGCATCAGACACATTAGTTCTAAGACGCGCTGGACAGTCGACATTGAGAAATTAACAAGCGCTTTGTTCTTTAGACAGCTTCAGTTTTATATGTAGTGTTTTATGTGTTAACTGCTTTTATTCTTTAGTCGTCTTATTTTTTGTGTATTTTTATTTAGTTATACAGAATAGCAAACTATTTTTGCAGTTTTTAAGTCTTACACCATTTGGTGTATAGTTGTGATGTCTTGATTTTTAATTAAATAAATCACCTGAAGACAGGCCTGATGGCGCAGTTTGTAGTGGCCTTATCTTGTGCGCCGATATCGAGAGGTCAATCCCCACCCAGAGCTAATATTTGTATTTGTTCTGAGTCTGGGTGTTGTTTATATTTGTAACTCCTGATTTGTCTGATATCCGTAACACAAGTACTTTAATCTCAGAGTCAGGTCAAAATATGAGATGTTGTAATTTTTTTATTATTAGTATGTATTGTTACATATGATTCTTTAAAATCAATTAATTTCAAAACAAAAAATCAAATATCAAAATAGTATGTCACCAAAATCTTTCGTATAAAACCGCTCGCAATTTTGCAAGTAATAAAAGTATATTTCACATTATGTTTTCGCTCGTCTTATAAATAAGAATAAAATAATCAAAGAGTGATTTTGATAAAAATGCATGAGAACCAATTTACACGGCAAATTCTTGTACACCCCAACTCCCTGGTGCGCTGTTTTAACCAAATCAAAACCTATTACAATTCCAACACGTCAACTTTAAAATAAATCAAAAACTTAATAAAACAACGTAATCAGCATCTCATAAAGTATGCGTGGAATGTAATTTGTTATCTGAACACAAATGCGCAATAGACGATATTTATGAAATAACATAGCAGCAGCTATTTATTAAAGAAATCGCAAGGGTAAAATAAATTATTAATAATAACAATAATACATTCACAACATCTGATACGTGGCTTAACTTCGTAATAGATCGCTTAAAACACTTGAGCTAAGGACATCAGACGAGAGAGATATCATCGAAAAATATTTGTTTCGGGTGGCATCGAACCTTTGGCACACAAAAAGGATCACTACCATCTGCGCCATTGGACCCATTGAATCAGTCAAACCTACAATAAACACTAAGTATATTTTTAATCAGATTTAGGCGATAAAATAATCCAAGTTTGTACTTACATAAAATTCTTCTATGTCAATAAAAATTATAAATAGTCAGCATTCATTAACCCTCTTTACTATTACTTATAAATGCCATTCACATCTCATCAGGATTGTTGCTGTCCATCCGCGCCTTAAGGTACGGCAGAGTAAAATAATACCGACTCCTTTAGTAAGTGTCGTAAAAATCGTTTAAGGTACCGGAATCGACAGATGGCGCTATATCTATCCAATAAATAGTGCTAGTTAAATTTTACAGGGCAAGGATGGGCAGCTGCATCCTCATCGCAAAGTTGCTTTCTGCGTTTGCCACTACGCCGACCCAGCGCGGTAATTATGGGTAAAAATCTTCCTATCTTGGGGAGACCTATATTGAAACATGGACTGATGATGATGATGAACCCTATTTACCTTTACAACTTCTATATAAAGGGCCTGATGTGGACTATAGAAAGTCCACTGGCTGGACATTGGCTTCTCCTCTGACCTCCAAGTTATGTGTCCTCCAATTGCGTATTGCTACAGAGACTGGCTGCACCTCTAGGAGTACCAAGGAGGTCGTAGGTACTATCCTAGCTATACTCTCGACTAAAGTTTGAGAACTGTTAGTTGATCGAGCGACAGCTGCCACACCAACATTGCCTTCGATAATGACATTTAAAGTGACTATTGAATACAGTTTAGTTTTGTACGTTAGATTTGATTTATCGACAGTATACGATACTCAAGAAGCTAATGGCGCACTGGTAAGTGTACCCAATAGTTAAAGATCAGCAACTATTCCCACGGTTTGTGTCCGGGTGAGTGACAAACAATAGATTATCTAGAAATGCATTAGAAAGCATGTTAAGCCGATCATATCGACTGCATTTATTGTCTTTGAAGCGAATCGAAAAGAATTGGATTTGCGTAATTTGACGATCCTAACGGCGGAGATAGTAGTGATCCTGTCTTGTGCGCAAATAGTCGTAGGTCCGATCCCCACCTAGTTCAAATATTTGTATAATGTTTCAATTTGTGTTTTTAAGTATTTCTTTGTGATTCCTCTCTTGCGTGGGTTCCGTAACATAAGTGCTTTAAGCGACTCGCTACGGAGTCACGTCAATATGAGATGTTGTGGAAATTTAATATTATTTATTAATAGTAATGACTCAAGATCGGAGTTATTTTAAATTCTTACAGTTAAAAAAGCTATATATTTTGTTTATCATTATACCAGCTATTGAAATGCTGGACATAGGCCTCTCGAAGAAAGAAGGTTAAAAAACCTAGCAATTATGGGTAAAATACCCATAATTGCCGCATTGGGCAAGCGTCTGGTAATCCTAGAGCGCAGCTTTCGCGATGGGGATGCTGCTGCCCCTCCCCGCCCTGGGTATTTGAGCTACACTGTTCCAGGTGGATATATCCTATCTGTCGGTTCTGGTACCTTAGTCGCCTCTTACGACACCAGGTGCAGTGGGAGGTACTATTCTATTCCGCCGGTACCTCAGGACTGTGTATATTTATGAAAACCGACAATTTTTACAAGAAAACAATGTGAATATAATACGATGTCCATTTAAAGATAGTTGTCTCAATGTTTTCAGGACGATTACTGCTTAGTATAGCTATCGGAGTTAGACAGACGGCGAGCACTCAAGGGCAACTCTAAAACCGGACCTTCGCTCGAGTAGCCGTCATTACGTCACTTGTAAGCATAAAAAAAGGACTGTGTGAGACTAACCGCACTAGTACGGTCGGTATTCACTCTGAAAGCAGGGACTGCACGCGTCGCGTAGTGTAGCAGTAATATTAATTTTGAAGTGCGATTTACAGAAGTGATACAAAAGATAAATTCTGAATCCGATTACGGATGTAGTCAGATTTCAATCATCATCATCATATCAGCCACAAGACATCTTCTGCTGGACATAGGCCTTCCCAAATAATCTCCAATAGGACCGGTTGTATGCGGCCTGTGTCCAGCGCGATCCAGCGGTTTTAGTCAGATCGTCTATCTCGCGGGTGGACGCCCTACGCTGCGCTTGGCTATCGGCTCTGCGTACCAAATGCCCTGCCGACTGCCAGTTCCACATACTAATCCGCCGAGCAACGTCGGTAACTTTGGTTCTGTTAAAAAGTTAAAGTGAGTTGACTTGAAAGGCCAATGGTAAATTACTATGTTTCGCTGCCATAAGTCATCGATTCGTATTCATTCATCGTAGATTCCAAAATTCAGTACAAATTCTAATAGTTCTTAAATACTTCTAAGTTCTTCAGAAACGAAATTACATTGATGTATTTTGTAACATACCAGTGTCATTCGGGATATAGAGTATATAGGCAGACAATTATAACTGTTCTCATCTGCCATTTCGTCAAAGGTTAGAAACTTGAAATGTTACACAGGGATTCCTTTTACATCAAAGAGGAGTTCTAAGAAAGGATTTTTGATTATTTATTCCGAAGGGGGTAAAACGGGGGTGCAAAATTAATATAAAGTTTTGTTATATTTTAAAGTTATTTTAATAAAGTTCAGTATGAAGGTTTTTCATTGAAAGTAAAAAAATAAGAATAATAATTTTTCGAAAGTTATCTCTTGAGAGTTTAAAAGGGGGTGCAAAGTTAGTATGAAATGTCTCTGATTATCAAAGTTATTTAAATAAAATTATGTATGTTTATATAAAATATTAATGATACTAAGTTTATTCTACAACTTAAAGCGCGTAAAACCGCGGGGCGCTGCTAGTGCTTTAATAATCTTTAATATGTATTAGTATAAAAGCGCCGTATTTTATTTTAAATACTCGCTTTAATTAGAAATAATATAAGCTTAAATAAAGACAAAGCAGTAAATGTACAATCCGTCGCATAGACGCACTAAACTATGCGTTAAATAATGTGCTTAATGTCTAATACCGTTACATAATGAACACCTTAAATAATTCCTACCACATCATGCGTTAGTTTAAAGCAAAGTTGGAACTGTACCTGTCATCAAAATATATAAGGTCAAACACACGTAACATAACAAACCAAACAATACAACTTGTACTCTCTAACAATTAGCCGAAAATTAAATTACATTTGGAAGTTTCAGAAACAAAAGCAGCAAAACATCGGTAGGCCCGCAGGCAGTATTGGTTTGAACTGTTATTAAAGTAGCCGTAATGATATAGCTATTTGAAGAAACTTGTTATCTATGAGTTAATACGGACCAACTACAACATTGTTTTCATGTTCGCTTCTAAATCTTGTCTGACCATTTCCACCATATTCTTTTTTCTACACAGAATTCATTTCTCTGTTACTTTTTAACAGTAAGGAACGTATTTAGGTTTAGCAATAGTTTTCGTGCAATTCATTTATTTTTATAAATAAGTACAGCTGCTGCTGTTAGACTAAAGTGACACAGTATAAACTTAAACATGCTATTTGTTAGAATCTAACAACCTTATTACAATTATAATTTAATATGAAAACAAATAAAATACATGTTTTGTGATCAAAAAACGGCATACAACAATACATATATAATCTAATTCTTATTCATTGCCATATTTCTGAATACATTACGAGTACATTTATATAGGTATCCAAGGCATTCAAAGGCATTCAAATCATTAACTCGTTGGACATTCCATAGATGGGATGATTTGCTATTGTTTTATTTTTGGAGATCATTATTGGAGAATGAATATTTTAAGTATTTTTTAAGAATCACGGGATGTTGATGCAGCTTGGAAAATCGTTTGCTATATGTTTCAAACTTCAATTTACCGTGTATTGTCGGATTCAGTACCTCGTCCGAGTCTGCTGAAACGTTCAAGACTGATTAAGACTCAATAATATTAAGTAACTTCTAGTTAACATCTGACGATCTACAATAAGTGAAGATCTATCATCGTCATATTATGGAGCCGCGGGATTACCCTTGCTTGACATAGGCCCCCCTAAGTGATTTTAATCATTGGGTGTTTGTGCCCAAATTTGACAGCTGTGGATTGCCTCCAACGACATCTGATGGAGAGGGAGGTACTATTCTTCTGTGCCTACCTTACGACATAGGCCATTTCATAGTAAGGATATAGGTTCGAATATTATATTAAACTATTTTGTTTATCATTACAATTTTTTTTTTATGTTAAACAGTGGAACTTTTTAGTTTTATATTGCTTATTCTGCTCTAGCCGTAATATGTTGTATTTAATTTTTATTCACCATAATTAATAGCTATGTTTATAAGCTAAACCTAATACAAAAGGGAAAGAATCATCCCCTGAATTGCATCCTCTAACCGGGAAACTCTATATGCAGTTTCAATAACTCCAAGCTCTATTGTGACTCGTGGCCTCGTACAATTTCCAAACATCTGGCGCAAACACAAAATCCGGTTCGTTTTCCAAAATGGCGTTTATCGGCTGCTACCGCAAATTTAAATTGGATAGATGGTCCGCTCAAAATAGAATGCGCTCTGGACCAGTAACTTAGCAAAATGTGCTGTTCATTGTTTCTTCAGATATGATGTGTATTAAAACAAATTTTAATTCGGTTATTATGGAACGGGAGATCTATGTTTTTACATGTCATAAGCAAACAACTGCGATAAAATGTCCGAAGTTTATCCATGATATAATACCACTAAAACTAGATGATACAGCTAGGTGATAAACTGCGATATTGCTACGCTAATGCAGCTGTCTACCCTCTGTATGAATTCGGGCTTTGTTTACAACAAACAGTACAAAAACCAGACCAATATTTGAAACGAGAAAGTAAGGAATACCGGTACATCGCTTAAAGCACTTTTGTTATGTACATCAAGCAATATAGGAATCACAAATATAATACTTAAATACACAGTTTACCACCCAGACATTGGACAAACACAAATATCAACATATTAATATATGTCCTGGGTGAGGATCGAACCCATAACCCCTGGCGCATAAGATAGGATTACTACCATTTGCGCCATCGGCCTGTCAGTATATTTTTTACTTTTTTAAACGTCAAATAAATCTTTATTATTATTGTTAAACTGGGATTATTGTTAATCTGGACTAACATATAGGCTACTTATTTTCCCGAAAATATGTTCCCGAGGGGTAGTTTTGGCATTTCGTTTATTTTTGCCAGAAGCGACAGACTCTTCTTCCCGTAATAACAAAGCTAGCTCGGCTCGCTAAGTACCTTAAGGCCTCGCAGATAAAGTCGCAAACGGAAAGCTTGCCTATAATAAAACTTTATGTAATGGTTTAAAGATGTTATTTAATAATAATGGAAAAATTTAAAAATAATATAGAAGAGATCGAATAAGACCGAATAAGACGAGACCTGGTGCAGAGGAATTTTCTATTCGTCTCTACGAGAACTATATATCCTTCCTAATATTAGAAATGTGAAAGTAACTCTGTCTGTCTATCTGTTACGCTTTCCTGCTTAAGCCTCTTAACCGATTTAGATGAAATTTGGCACAGATAATCTTTAGACCCTCAGAAAATAATAACAGCCTATTTTTTAATTCGAAAAAAAGAGTTGTAAGGGGTCGAAAAGAGGGATGAAAAGTTGTATGTAAGTATTCATTCGATATAAATAAACATGACATTCTAAGTTTATATAAGTTAAGGTAAAGAGGTATGGCACCCAAAAAAAACTATTCCACGCGGACGAAGCCATGGGCACATCTAGTGTATTACGGGCAAATTTCTCTTTTCTTGAAGAAGCCTATGTCCAGCAGAGGACGTTTTACGGCTGTTATTGATGATAATGATGATATACATATATACATCTAGCATGTATTCCATCGGGGTAGGCAGAGACTACGGATCTCTACTTGCAACGGTTTTTGTATGTATTGCTATATATATTAGGCACATACCATTACCGAATCAATTAATTATTTAAAGGACTTATCTATCTGACCAATTGATGAGTCATCGGACACATTTAACTTTATTTGGTCATCGTGATACAATTTCGCCGAGCATGTGTGACATCAACGAACATTCGTACGTAAGCCAGACCTGTTTGTGTAAATGAACACGCCCTACAATTTCATTATCGTCTAGAGTTTCCCATTAAATAACACCTATCAGTCCTGGACTTTGTTGATGGTAACGGAAATAGATTAAGTCTATTCGAGAGGCAGGAATTAGGCTATACGCATAAAATTATTATCTACAGTATTACAAACGCTTGTGTAACAAAAAAGTTTGTGTGTATATTAGGGGGGTTGTTTGTTGTTCCTTCACGCCAGATCGGTTGAACTAATATGACAAAACTTTAAAAATTGTTTATATGAAAATACAACGTTATATTTTATACCACACTTATTACTACTAGGTTACAGAAGTATAAGGTTATATAAGTAGAATACTATGAATTATAGAAGTTTCATACAAACATTGCACCTTCCTTGTATGCTGTTAAGGGATAATTTTGGAAAAAATACTTAGCACGTATTTCATGCTACCCCATGCTACATTTGCACCGTTATAAAAAACACCCCTGTGCAAAATCTTAAGTTTCTAACCTTTGTAGTTTAGGCCCTGAATTGATATTTCATTCAGTCAGCTTCTCCTCTAATATATGTATATATATCTATATATGATTATAACTTATTAGTTTTTAGATTATAACTTATTAGGTAAAAACTTAAAGGTAAAATACGTGTTTAATTCGCGTGATTATATTTAATCACGCTAATTAAACACGTATTTTACCTGTATTGAAATATAAAAAGTCAACATTTAAATTTCCCTTTTTTTATACCTCTTTTGTTATATCCTTTATTTTGAATATTATTAATTATACAAATTAATCAAAATGTTAAACCACCATTAAATCACGACAAACATAGTGGGGCACACCAAGATACCCCTTATCAATTTCTATTCAAAGCTTTTCAAATGTATAATTACTAAATGATATTTTATGAAATGAATTAAATGATTTAGGTGAAATTTAACACAGAGATAATCGAAAGTCTGGAATATCATGATATTCCAGACAGCATTCGCAGATCGCACATGTGTTACGGACGCCACACAACAGTGGAATATAAAATATGAGTATATTTGTGATTCTTAGACACAGATGTCATCATACAAATATTTTTCCTGGGTGAAATCAAATTCATGGCCCTAGGACCATTATTACATCCGCTATCGGGGCCGTCAAAACTTTATATAATGGCTTTAAAACGCGATTTAATAGTATTAGAAAATATTCTTGATTGTAAATTGGCACGTTTAAGTGAGCGGTAACCGTTTTTAGGAGTGAAGGATGTTTATCATAATTAGTAAATGCATAAATGTTACAAAATATAAAAGACTGTCTTTCAGGCACGAACTATGAATTCCACAGATATTTTATTCGACCAAATCAACAAACAATCATTCGGTCCTCGTTATATTTAGTGCGACTGTAGTCTATAATACTCGTATCACTGGGATATCACTAGCGCATTGCAAACGATGTATCTTGGTAATATTATATCACATTTTGATGCGCCCAACAGCAATGCGGACACTGCTGTTTGGCGGTTAGAAAAGGTGAGCGTAAGATAGCAATGGAGACGACCTTTATATTTGGTGTACCTCAGGTTGATGTGAAAAATAGTACATGTTAAATTATAACGCAGTTAAGTATCGAAGTTCTTTTCGACTAACTGAACTGACTGACTATTCTATTATAAATAATATACTGGAGAATATATAGTATCTTCGGAGTCACATAGGAATCTGCAACTATGAGAATTTACTGAGTTTCTAGAAGAATTAGACTGGCAAGAGTAAGGACAACAAACCAGAACAACAAAAAAACATCTGGTCAAGCTGCATCTATATATTTAACTTTTTTTCTCCCACGGATCGCCTTATAAAGGCATTACCCATTCCATAGCCTGATAACATGAAAAGAAAATTCATAAGAATAACTTATCTAATTATATTGACATATCAATCAAAGAACTAATTTATTTTAAATATTATGTGAAAAACCATTTAAGGAAATGTTTCGAGAAAATTTCCTGCCAGAGGAGTTAAAAGCATAAAAAATGAAATATAAAATCATGGAACGAAATTATAACTAACTCAGATATCCGAATGAGTTTAGTTCCCATCAGATAAATGCCCATATGGATAATAATTCTTAATATACCGGTTCATGATTAAAAAATAAAAGACTACTCAGTTAGCCGTTAGAGTGTGCCCTTATACAAACAATCACGATGCTACTGATACTGTTTGAGTTATAAGGCAGCATCAAGAACCCTTGATCCAGGATATTAAACTTTTAATATCAAACTCAGGTGCGTTCTTTACATATTTCTTTATCGCTTGGTTGAACCTTTATAAAGCCAAGGGCAATATAACCTCCTTATAAGGAACACTCTTTTGTACTTTCCAAATTTAAAACATGTAAATTTATTACCGCCCGATGTACAAATAATATTGAATACTTTTTTTATAAATGGAAACATGAATACCATTAACAATAATGGTGATAATATTTTCATTATATCAGCCGTAAAACGTCCACTGCTGGATATAGGCTTCCCTAAAAAGTGACCCTAACTTTGCCCATAATTGTTACGCTGGGCAGCATGGTGGCAATCGCAGAGCGCAGCTTCGCGACGGAAATACTGCTGCCTATTTCCGCCCGGTGCATTTGAACTACACTGTTATGAATGGATATACCGCCATCTGTTGGTTCTGAATTCTTAGTCGCCTCTATCGACACCTGGCACAGAGGAGGTACTGTGTATGTATGTATGTATGCCAGACGTCACAATATTTTATAATATACATAATTATTAATAAGTGGTCCAGGTGATATGCTAGTGACCTTGGTTGTATTTGTTTGCATAACATTGCCAGAAAATATAATTTTAAAAAATCCTATGATGGTCAAAGTGATATTTAAAGCTAGATACAATCTAACACAGCGCGCAGCTTTCACGACAGGGATGCTGCAGCTCATCCCACCCTATGCATTTGAGCTGCACTATTTTGTAACCGCAATCTGTCGGCTCTGACTCCTTAGTCGCCTCTTACGACACCTGGTACATGGGGAGGTACTAATCTACACGTACCCAATTATTTATACATATACTTGACACTGTAAATGCACGTGTTGTCGACAGGGATACTAATGCCAGAATGTTGGGGGAGCTGGAACCGACCGCTGCCTCCAATCTCTCCACTTCGTACTCCGACCAGCATAACTTCTACGTCACCTTCTACGATGAGGCCAACGCGAAGTATACCAACAACACGAATAGCACGCAGGTAATGATGCTCACTATTATGTATATACCTGCGCTCCGCGGTTTAATTGCGTTAAGTTCTAGAACAAACCTTGTTTTATTTATGCTTCGCTGTTATTGGTCCTAGCGTTATATGTTATATAGCCTTCTCTATAAGTGGAATATGTATTACAATTTTTTTCCTGACCTTATACACTCATTTGCAAAAAAAAACGAAAAACGGACACCTAAGTAATGAACCATTTCAAATATAACTATTGGTTTGTTTGATAATTTTAGGTAGTTTTACTTACACAATTTTGTAAATCAATAAGCAAATAATTGTATTATCATAAAATTTTCACAATATTTATGGGTTTAAATGCTAAAGTTCACTAGTAGTGTATGCTCGCTAGTAGTGCATATGCTCGTGAAGTAAAAGTTAACAAAGATTTTTGTTTGTTTTTCCCTTAATAAAGTAAAAGCAGATAAATGTTTAGTATCCAGTGTGACCCCCTTTAGCTGAAATCACAGCTTGAATTCGTCTGGTTATGCTAGCGAGGATATCCCGGATACTTGCTTACGTTCCCACTCCGCGGTAATCACATTATTCAGCTGTGTGATGGTCTCCGGACCGGTTGCACAGATCTCACGCGTCGTTTCAGAACATCCCAGACATGCTCTATAGGATTGAAGTCGAGACTTCGAACTGGCAAATCCAAACGACGAATGCAGACCTCTTGCACATGCGCTTCCACATCGCCAGACCGGTGGGCGCGAGCGTTGTCGTCCATAATAATTTAGTCTTCGCCTAAAGCGGCCAATACAGGTTGTGCATGAGGAATTTGAACTTCCGTTATGTATCGATGTCCAGTCAGTGAGCCGTTTTCAATGAAGACCCAATGCCCAAAACATAACAGAGCCCCCACCATAAGGTGTGATTTCTTCAAAACAAGTCCCTGCAAAGCGTTCTCCTCGTCTTCGTAGCACTCGCCGACGTCGATCTTCACCGAACAGAGATATCCTGGTTTCATCGGAGAACAATACCCTATTCCAGTCTTCTTGAATCCATGTTTCACACTCACAGTTTCGAGCAGCAACTCTGTGCTTACGGAGTAACTTAGGGCCGCGGGCCGGGCGATGACAGCGTATATTGGCCGCAAGAAGCCTCCTGCTGACCGTCCATAAACTACTATGCACATTTCTTACTTCTTCGAGGTTGTTCTTAAGGCCCACATACGAAGACTTTACACATACGATTTCTCAATGCGCGACTAACAAGAAAACAATCATCCCGTGGTTGTATACATGGTTTTCTACCAGAACCAGGCCTTCTCTTGACGGAACTGGTGTCTTGATATCGCTGCCAGGTCTTTTGAACCGTCGAGCGACTCATACTTAGCCCCTGAGTTAAGAAGCATTGGCTGCAAGTCTCTTTAAACAGCGTAATAATTTTGGTAGCTTTTACCTCTTTATTGAGACAGCTAATTAGCCATAAATAAAGCTTTCACAATAAGAATATGAAACAAATTCATAAAAATTGACTTAAAGTTATGATATTATCTTTTGGAACTTCGCACCAAAAATGTAGGATAAAAAATGGTTTTCTGTAAAAATGGGCATCAAACGAAAATTTGAATTTAGAACGTACTGTTTTAAACACCACAGCATTTTTAAAACCGGCCAGTTACATGTACAAATAATTGAAATCATTTTGGTACCGTATTTTTTTAAAGAAGAATTAAAATCAAGACCTCCCCTTTTTTTGCAATTGATTGTAGTTAAGGGCTGATATGTTAGTCAACCAGTTTCTCCTATTATATATCTGTTAGTCAGTCAGCTTCGCCATCTGTCGGTTCTGATACCTTAATCGCCTTTTACGACACCTGGTAAAGGGGGAGGTACTACTTCACTCTGCCAGTACCTCACGGCTTAGTGCTCCTACTTTAGTACATAGGTCCACCCGGCAATACACCCACAAACTAAAAGACCACGGTTTGATTCTAACAATGTTCCACGTTTCGTTTGAGAAACATATTTCTGTATCAATGTCATATAAACGCAGGTCTATTAATATTTGTTAGCTTTAATATAAAGTCAGTGCCAAGTTCTAAACAATGGCACTTTCCTCCAAGAATGGCTGAAAAGTTTCTCCACCGCACCCGGGCATATTAATCATTGTAATTAATGGTAATAAGATTTATTGCTGATTTACTCGTACAGAGTTTTTCTGTTAGTGATAAATTGTAACCCCAGATGGTGAAATCTAAGCTCGCTTTCGGTCGATCACTATATTTGACGGTTGCTAAAAGTTTTGATATATTTATTGTGTTTGAGAAACTTTATTTGATTAATGGCTTGTGTGTATTTTGTACTTGCGGTCCAAATTGGCTTTAGTTGGGTAGCAGAAATGCAATTTCTTGGTCTTTAATACAACATTACTATTTTGTATTGGCCTCCGTATGTTACTTTTAGAGAATATTACCACCAATTTCCGCAGAATATGTATGAATTACACATCTGTTTTTTTTACGAATCAGCATTCTGGTTGTAACCCTTTGTAAAAAAATTAAAAAAAACCATAATCATCAAAATCATCAATCATCAAAAGCGATCAATTTTGTTTCAATTATTAATTTATGTTAATTATTACAAGTAATCTAATTCCCTGTAATCTGTTCTCAAAGTGATAATGAAGTGGTTTTTTTATATAAAATAACTACTATGTCATTAAAATATAGATATATTAAATATAAATATTTAGATAAAAAAATAATATTAAATTATTTTCTAAGAAAATTTAACTGAAGCAGCATTATTTGTATTAATCAAAAAGGGTATATTCCTATTCAGTATATTTTCGAGAATAGTTCAAAACCCCGTAAATAGCAGTTGAAGTTAAAGTTCAAAGTTCAAATTGGAAAAGATAAATTTAGACCTTAATTACTACTGCGCCGTATTTATTTTCTAAACCGAGTATGTAGCGGTCTTGAACTATCCCCGACGATAGCGTGGTCTCAATGTAACAGTGATCGTCGACATGGATATCTTACTTCTATCTGTGTCTAGGAATAAATAGCAGTGCTCGCATTGCTGATGGGTGAGGCAAGCTGTGATCAAATAATACTCAATGTCACTAAATATCTTCACCAGGTCTAAACTAAATTAACAAAATTAAAACTTCACTAAATTAAAACAAAAAACAAAATTTTACTAAAATCCGTTTTTGTATCATCGGCATCTAACTGAAACCATTATCTTACAGGGATACCAGTCGTTCATTCTACCTTGGTGGCGGCAGGTACTATGGACAGTCCTCTTCACGGGCATGGTGGTGGTCGCCACCATGGGCAACCTGGTCGTCATCTGGATAGTGTTAGCCAACAAAAGGATGAGGAGTGTCACCAACTACTTCCTAGGTATGTATGGACTGACAGTTTTGACGACAAGTGGATGGAAATGAATGGATTCATAGTTATTACAGGATAAGCAAAAGGATTGAAGCTACTATACTCTAATAAGCAAACCTTAATAAAATATTATATTTGTAGCATATTACATATTTGTGTATTTTGCGCCTGTCACATTTTTGCCACGCACAAACATAATTAAACAAATTGCTTTGTAAATTTAAATTTAAAACTAATATAATCATCCTTATAATTAGCCATTTGACGTTTATTGTAAGACATAGACCTAATCAAGAAAATTTGCCTATAATTGCCATGTTGAAAAAACGCGGTGGCAAACGCAGTTCAAGGCTATACTGTTTTGGATGGATATACCACCTAACGATTCTGGTACCTTAGCCGCCTCTTACGACAATAGATAAATAAGAAAGTTTGCAGGTATCCCACAACGAAAACAACCAAAAAACGAACCAGGTATTTGAACCTAATTATTTCCATTATGCCCGTGAGGTACCAGCAAAGCAGAGGCTCAGGCCGCGGCTCTCTCTGTACCAGGCGTCGTAAGAGGTCACTACGGTACCAGAACTGACAGATGTCAGCATATCCATCTGAGATAGTATAGCTCAAATGCATAGGGCATGCATGGGCAGCAGCATCCCCGAAGCTGCGCTCTGCGACTGCCAACACGCTTACCCTGCGCGGCAATTATGGGCAAATTTACCCATTTCCTAAGGAGACTTACGTCCAGCACTGGACTCCTAATAGCTGTAATGATATTGAATTCCATTTAAATAATTCAGCGCTATGACGTTGGTTTTCTTCTTCTAAAGTACCTATACGATATATTTTTCCGCACTCTGCAGTACACTCATTCCACCTACGTTGGTCTATGCGAACCACAATCAAATAATTCTGATATCGTCGTCATCGAAGCAGTTGTATAAAGTCCACTGCTGGACATAGGTCTTCCCGAAAAAGGAGGAACTTGCCCATAATTGCTGCGTTCTCCAAGTATCGAGGCAATGGCAGAGCGTAGCTTCGCGACGGGAATGCTACTGCCTATTTACACCTGTTGCATTTGAGCTATACTGCTTCAGATGGATATACTGTCAATGATATTTCCGGTAGCTCAACTGTCTCTTACCACCCCTGGTACAGGGGAAGGTGCTGTTCTACTCTGCCGGTACTACACTGCCATTATTCTAATATAACATATTAAATACTCAATAGTTTATTTGTTACGAAGTATTTTTGCCGAATTTCTCAGTTTAAATTAAAAATTGAAATTGTAACAAAAAGTTAATATAGAAGGCAAGATTTACAGTTTCATACTTTTGTGAAATTAAATCTAAAAGCTCCTGACCGGTTAAAAAAATCATGCACTAAAAAAGCTTTAAGTTAGTAAGTATATTTCATTTCTACAGAAACAGGAGCAATGTCGGTAACATAGCGGAGCGCTGCATGCAGGTAGTGATCGTATCTCCAAGGGTAGTGGGTTCAATCCACGTCCTGGACAAACATTTGTATGATGATATCTGTATCTGGGTGTTTCAAAATGTATTTAAATATTACATTTATGATTTTTGTTGTCTGACGTCTGTAATAAGCTTTAATTGACATGCTTCGGGGTCAGGTCATTGTATAATATGATGTCTTGATCCGTGATAAGTCACTTAAAGTATCACAAACATCAGATATTCTTCAGAAATCATAAATCTTCTACTTTAATACATATATTTAACACCCAGAAACAGAACTAACATAAATTATAATTTTTTTTTTGGATGATAAAACTTGGCGCACAAGACAGGATCACTCCACCTGCGCCATTGGGCTTATCAAGTGTCTATATATTGTCTGTATTGTATCTATATAGTGTCTATAACTACCACCAAACAACAATGCTCGAGGCAATAAAATTACTGGATAATGTGACATGCCGTTGGTATGCCGTCTCTGCGATGTCTGGTGCGTATATAACTGCGAAGTATCAGTTGACAATCTTGTAATGTCAGAAGAAACTTACTGTGACCTAAGCGTTTGACCTCAAGGTTAATCATCCTGTGTATACAGGTCATATTCGACATTCAATACATGTTTTGCGGGAATTTAATAACCTACATTGTGGGCACGTAGCTTGCTACTTGTTCCGAAACTATTTTCTCCTGAAATGATTAAAAACGGTAACAGTCGCATGTTCGGTAATTTAATTTATTTTCCGATTAATCTAAGGGTTTTTGAATTATTTTCATTCCTTGGACTACATATATACCCTTATTAATTAATCCAATAATTATTCCTTATTGGTTGGCAAAAGATAACCTAGGCAAACATACTTAACGGGTATAAAAGGAATTAAAAAAAGGTCAGGTCAAAATTACCAAGAACAAACGTAGTAATAAGCGTGTATTAAGTAAGGACTAATGCGAGTAAGGGGAGCAAAAGAAAAATGCTAAAATCGTAGCAAGTGGAGATCCATAGTTTTAGCCTACCTCGGTGAGACACAAGCGTGATGTATGTTTGTATGTTATAATTTCCAAAATTTACGTTCACGTTCACTTCTTAATAAACCTTTCAAGGTTTTAAATTTTGGTTTATTCAACTTTTAACATTAATTTTATTTGACGTTTCGAATATGTTCCGAAATCGTTCGAAATTAATTAAATAAACCACGTTATATAGCGGTTAAAAGTAGTTTTATTAGGCCAACTAAGTTCGGTGTCTTTATTAATAGATATTTCAATTTAAAAATTTAATGGTAGAAACGGTACATATACATGGCAATCCTCCGACAGTAGATACAAAATTCTTACCATGCTATTGCCTCTTGGACTTTATCTATATATGAATATAACAATCATCATATCAGCCGTTGGAGGTCCACCGTAGGACAGAGGCCTCCCTCCTTCAGAGGATTTTGGCCAAATTTACGAACGTCTACCCACGGCTACTGATGAGCAAGCCAACACGAAGTTTTCGAAAAGCCTCAACTAACTTATAACTCAATGTTTAATACGTTTCAATCAAGTTTTCTATTGATAAAAGAATTTTAACAGTTCTGTTACCGTCGATCAATAGCCTAGTGTACAAGTATCAAACACATAAAAAATCATTGTGACTCATTACTAAATACTATTAGATTTTCTGTTATATATTGTCACATGATAATGCCGTGGGGTACCAGTAGAGTAGATTTTTACTCCTCCCTGTAACAGGTGTCGTAAGAGGCGACTAAGGTACCGGAACCGACAGATGACTGTATATCCATGCGAAACAGCTTAGCGTAAATACTACTGAGTAGGGATAAGCAGCTTTATCCTCCTCGCGAAGTTGCGCCCTGCGATTACGGGTAATAATTGCCTATCTTGGGGAGATTTCTAAAGTACTTTCTATAACTGATATGATGAAGTGAAAATTACAAATTAGACAGCATTTTGTAAAATGATAGAAAAACACGTGACATTGCTTTGTGGGCACCGTTAAGAGACTACTCTAAGCCACAGAACCCCTGAAGCCCCTTCGCTCTTCACTACTCGGTGGCCTCGAAAGTAGTGTAAAAGTGTGTATGCAATCATTATGGGCTGGCATTTCCTGTGCTGGCTTTGGACTGATATTAGACACGCAGTGCCCATTACTAGGCTCCAAAAATAAGTATTCTTTTCAAAGGCAACAGTGAAAGAAAAACATAATAAAATACCATGTAGTAATATTGTAATAAGAAAAAAATACACTTATAGAAAAGATATTTTTTGTATTGACAGTTTTAAAATGCCTATGACCAACCTATTATTTAAATAGGCAGACATTTTTAACTTTGCCAATGGGTTAGTCAAAAGTTATTTTACTTCGTGAACCATTGCCTACTGTCATTGTTTTTTTTTTTATATTAAAGGTTAAAAGGTTAAAATTACTATCTTTGCCGTAGGTTACCGCCAGAGCAATACGAGTATAGTACCTCCACTACTGGCTCTAGTATAAGGCGATTAAGATACCGGAATCGACAGATGGCGATATATCTATCCGAAATAGTGTAGCGCAATTGCACATACCGGAAATAGGCAACAGCATCCCCGTCGTAAAATTATGCTCAGCAATTACCACCACGCTTGCCTAGTGCGGTAATTATGGGCAACATCCCACTTTCTTGGGAAGGCCTATGTTTTTATCCATTTAATCGTATTAATGAATGCATTTAATCCGTTTTAATTTCATTTAGAAAAGCGGCGATACAAAAGTTATTACCGCTGTGTACTGACAAAGTTCTATTGGGTTTTCGGGCAAACCTGGATTAAAGTTTTTACATGTTCAATTAAATTGTTTGTTCGCAAATATAATTTGGAGAAATAATGCCGCATTGTGGTTAGGCAACTTATGCAACGTTTTATATTAGACAAAGTATAAAGACAAAGTGTCGTAAAAGGTGACTAAGGTACTAGAACCAACAGATGGCGGTAAACCTATCCAGAACAGTGCAGCTTAATTGCATCAGGTGCGATGAGCAACAGCATCCCCGTGGTCAAAAGCAGCGCTCTGTGATTGCCAACACGCTTGCCCAGCGCGGCAATTATGGGCAAAATATCCCCTTTCTTAGGGAGACCTAGGTGCAGCGGACTGTGGACTTCCAATGGCTGGTATGATGATGATGACGTTGTGATGGGTACCGAAGAAAAATTGTTTGTTAAGAAAAGTTGTTCCACGCTTTTTTGTGTCTTAGAAAACACGTAAAGTGCGTGCGTATGAAAAATAATGAATCCCTAAAGATGCTCGACAATAATAATAAAGAATTTACAACGACAGAAGTAGTCAATTATTTAGTTGAGATAACCCGTCTTTTGTTATAGAAAATAAATATCAGAAGGAAGTCCAGATACAAACGTCTTTAAAATATCCCATGTATGGGTAAAACTTGACATATATTTGAGGCAGCGGCCGGCCACTTGACCTCTTTCAATTTACTTCGAAATTTTATCTCGAAACAATCATGGCCGTTCATAGTCGTCCATCATCCACCGCGTTTTGTGCCAAAAAAGATTGAACGCGTGCTATACCAAACAATTTTTATACACACGTAGTGTGGTAAATACTTTGACCACAATTCTAGGTAATTTTACAAATTTACTATGAGACAGTTTTTACCTATAATACACATCTGTTTTTTTTGTATTAGATCAGGTCGATAAGCATACATGTCACTGGATAGTAAGCGTCACCGCAGTCTTTAAACGCCCGTAATTACACAAGCGCGAACTTATGACTTGAAGATATAATAGCATTACCTAGTAATTTCACTGCCTCTCACCCTTTAAACCGGAACACAGCAATGTGTATTTTGCTATTTGCCGATAGAAATAGCTTAGAATGAGGTAACAAGGCAGGCAACCGTTTGCATGAGGTCTAGCACATGTAAAATGCATGAAGACAGAATCACTTTTTGTTGCTAAATGGATCTAAAGTAAGTTATTATATTTTTGTTTCGTTTTTAAATAAGACAGAATCAGTAGGAAAAGAGATCCTTTGCACATGCATACATTTTAAAAATACCCACATGTGACGTCATATATTTGTAAGTAGAATTGATTTTTATTGATAAATTTTACCGGAATTCAGCCGGATTTCTTTTTTAGTTTTTAAACTATAATTAACCGGTTCAGGTCAACTACACTATATCTTGATTTAATCTTGGCCGTGAGGTACCGGCAAAGTAGAATAATACCTTACCCTGTACCAGGTGTCGTAAGAGGCGACTGAGGTACCAGAACCGACAGATGGCGGTATATCCATTCGAGACAGTGTACCTCAAATGCATAAGGTACATTGCGAACACGCTTGCTCAGCGCAGCAAAATTCGCCGTTTTTTGGGGAGGCCTATGTCCAGCAGTGGATACCCAATGGCTGGTATGATGATGACGATGAAGAAAAATGAGAATAGATGCCGCAAGAAATCGAAACATTAAACAAGAAATGTTAAATAAACCATATTATAAAGCCGCTAGAAGTGTAGTTTTATTGTAAATATTTGAAAATAATATTACTTATATTGATAAAAGCTACCGTCTTATAAGTCCAACGTATATTCGAATCCAAAGCTTAATATTAAACTAAAGGCTACGTTCCATTATATTAAAGATGATTCGGACAATTAATTTTTATGAAACAAATTTGTCTTGCCAATCTAAAAAGAGCGCCGGCTACATTCCCCGATTCGCTGTAAGTAATATCTTTTTTAACGCATAATTTTGAAATATAGTATCATTTATTCAACTCACAATGTCCGAGGACAAATTAAAATTTTCTCCTTACTCGTAGAAGCTTCTAATGGCACAATTAGGGTCTATTGTCCGCGTGACACCGAAAAGAAACGTTTATAAAGCTCTAACTTGACGCAAAAGGAGGATGGGCAAGGTAGCTTACATACCTTTGATAAATTCGCTTCAAAGCACACCTATTTATCTAAACCTACAACTAAGACAATTTCATCATGCCAGCAATTAAAAGTCCACTGTTGGACGTAGGCCTTCCCAAGAAATGGGATATGTTGCTTATGATTGCTGCGCTGGGCAAGCGTGTTGACAATCGCAGAGCACATATTTCGCGACGGGGAAGTTGCTGCCCATCTCCGCCCTGTATATTTGAGCTGACTTTTTTGCATGGATATACCGCTATCTGTCGGTTCTGGTACCTTAGTCGCCTCTTACGACACTTAGTGCGGGGGTAGGTATTATTCTACTCTGCCGGTATCTCATGGCTTGATCTCATAATAAATATTAAACACTATTTTATTTATTTAACTTTATTGCACAAAATGTTACAAAATGTACAAATGGCGGACTTAATGCCGGATGGCATTATCTCCTAGTCAACCATTATCTATCGCTTAAAAAAAGTTTATGTATATTTAAAGGTAAGTCATATTGACGCCTATCTACTTTACAAACCTCAAGAGCGTTGAATGTGAAATATATGTGACCTTTTTATTTCTGACCTTCTCTATTTTTTTATATTATTACAAGTTATACGATAACAAATTACCATAAGGCGTGTACATAAAATATGGTGTTACGCAATTTTTTTTTCAGACCAACATTGTTGTTGTATATGTTGGTAATAATTTGTATTTACATGTATACTGCCCACAACTCTACATAATGCACAATAAATATAACTACCTACCCGCAACTTTCTCCACTAGACTTTATTTTATATCACGTCTCAGGAGTATCAAGTGGTATCTAAATTGGTTCGCCTTTAAGCTGTGAAATCCTAACAAACAGACACACGGTCGTATTTATAGTATAAGTAATGGTACAAAAGTAGTCCGAAGTCATTCACGTCTTAATTCTTTTCTACCGTAAAATAGCAGTGCTGTCATTGCGGTATTACGGCTCGAAGGATTCGGGAGTCAATGAAATAAATAGGTAATTCGACAACTCATCACATAAGCAATTGTAAGGCCACTGCTGGATATAGACCTCCTCAAGAAAAGGAAAATTTTGCCCATAATTACCACGCTGGGCAAGCGGGTTCTGGTACCTCTGTCGCCTCATGCGACACCTGGTACAGAGGAAGGTACTATTCTATTTAGCTGGTACCTCACGGCAAATTCGACTACTCATGCGGTGATAATGAAAGTCGGTTATTTTACGGCAACTATTGTAAAAATTGACAAAAGATGTTGTAGTGTACTTTAAGATATCCGAAACGTCGAAAGAAAAATGTAAAAAGTTAAAAAAGCCGCGATTTGAAGTCATTAAAAGATTAGTTTTATTATGACAAAGTAGTGAACGCGTAAATGTTAGAAAATATCACAAGGGGATGTCTTAGTGTTAATACTAGTTAATACAGGTTATTTGCCAAATAACAGTTTTCGCATTGCTGCGTTCCGGTTTGAAGAGTGAGAAAGGCAGTAAAATTACCGGGTAAATATGACATTATATCTTCAGTACATAAGGTTGGCAACACGCTAGTGATATGTGATGACACGAGCGTCTATAGGCTGCGGTCACGTTTACGACCAAGCAGATCGTATGCTTGTTTGCTGATTTCGTATCATAACAAATAAAAGACTTAGTAATATTAAAATAAGACCACTTATATATTTGTCTGTTTGTTCTGATTTTAAAGCAGCAATTTTAAAATTATGTACAAACGGGACTCGAAATCGAGCATGCAACTTAAATAAAAGTGTATATTAAATGTGTATATTAATTTGTTTTAATGGCATAAATGTTTATTTTACAAAGTTTAAAGTATAAAGTATTTTGCATCGTATGATGTTGGTAACTGAACACAAACAGTTTTCCAATAAATATCAATAAACAGACTCGGTATCCACGAGTTGAACGTAAAATATATATAATAATAGCTTGGTATAATAATTGTAGTTAAATAATAATAAATTAAATAAATCACTTGGGGATATGCATGTTCCTTAAAAGTTGTTTGTTATATATAAACCACCATTGTCATCTGGTGCAGCGGGACTTTGCCGGTACCTCACGACGATATGCCGTACACAGCCTATCGACGCCTTCAATACCAGAAATATTCCATTCGAATTGTTGTCTTTAAAAACCTATTTATTTCCATTTTCGACTCTTCGGTCTTATGGCAGAGGAAAGGAACCCCACTTATCCGCTAAAGGCTCTTCGAGCATTGTACACGTCGTTCAGTACTACTACACTCGTACTCCCAGCTTGCGAGGTAATGCACTTCTACAGCTAACCACATAAAACCACTTCGAATCCGACCTCAAATTGAAGACACCGCGGGATAGATCCTTGATGAGAAATGCTTACGCGATTGGACTCTGAGCCCGCAGTACCCAATAGTCTTAACAGAGAAGTCTTAATCGGATACACGGGTTCGTGAAGTCTTTAGGGAGATTATTCCTCAACAGAAGAACAGCTTATTCCACATTTAAAACGCTCGTGATTGCTATGTACATTCTTTTTTTGATATTACGAAGTCAGCAAACATGGTCGGATTGATAACAACCGTAATCTATAGACGCTCGTGTCATCACAAGGATATCGCCTAGCGTATCGCCAATCTTAGAACCGAAGATACTTTGTCACATTTAATCAAATAATTCACTGTCGTCAGAGAAGCAGCCGAAATACAGCAATGGGAACACTGGTGTTTGGCGGTAGAAATAGGTGAGAGTGAGGTACTAATGCACATGTCCTTTGTAAGAGAACTACCTCATGTGGCACAAGTAATAAAGTAATATTTGAGAATTGTCATCTTTCATCTGTCAACTTTTATTGTCTAGACAATATGTCTATACATAAAAATATTGATTTTCCTTTTTTTCCTCTGCTAAAGCACTACGCGCAATTATTTACAAAATGTTGTAATGCAAATTGCTTTAGTAGTTTTGGCGAGAAATACCCGTACATCGTGTCGAACTTCCACGATTATATCAGTAGGATATATATTATTCGGCCTCGGGTATTTTATAAAGAAAAATAAATCAAACAGCTGACAATAAAGGAAACAAATGAATGCAGTTGTGATGAAATCTTCTATAACTGCCTGTTTGAGAGTACAAGATCTGTGCAAAGTAAGGATAAGAATCTTAAACTTGAATTTATTAAATAGCTATATTCAATATTACGTTATAATTCTTACCGCTTTATCAAGATCATGATAATTTATTTGTCAAGAGTTATTAAAGAATAAGCTGTAATAATTTTTTTTTACTAGTTTAAATAAAATGCAATAAACAGTACACAATCAATCATTTAGCTTACAAAATGTTACAAAGACCAATATTTTGTACAGATTGTAATTTTCATTATAGTTAAATATTAATTGACTATTCCGTAAATTATTGGATTGAGAAAAGTATTGTAGAAAGATTAAGTTTGATATTGCTTTGGCGTGAGGTACCGGCAGAGTAGAATAGTACCTCCCACTGCACTAGGTGTCGAAAGAGGCAACTAAGGTACCAGAACCGACATTTAGCCATATATCCATCAGTAAGTGGAACAGTGCAGCTCAAATGCAAAGGGTGGGGATAGGCAGCAGAATCCCCGTCACAAAAGCTTGAGCTCTGCGATTGCAAACACGCTTGCCCAGCACGGCAATTATGGGCAAAATTCCTCCTTGCTTGGAGAGGCTTACATCCAGTAGTAGACTTTTGGTAGCTGGTATGATGATTACTTGTTAATTCCTCAATACTCAATATGTACTAAGTATATTAATTTAAAAAAGCTTTCACGTAGGTTGCAGTGATAATATTAACATCGTCATCTTCATATCGGCCGTAGAACGTTCACTGCTGTAAATAAACCATTCTGCAAAGAATTCACCGCGAATCTACATTTCAAGTCAGATAATTGTTTTTTCTTTAATAACCAAATTCTCATACGTTGACTTGACTTCAAAATCAGTAGCTTAAAGCACTTATGTTACAGATATCGGACAAGTGGAATTACAAAAATAACCCTTATATACATATAAATAACACCCAAACATAGAACAAATATAAATACTCGTTATATAAATATTTGATATGAGCGGGGATCGAACCACGATCTTAGAAGATAGACCTTCTCCATCTTTTGAGTGGAGGTCCGACACGGCGCTTTTTAGTACGTGGTCCCTATTTGAGAACCTTGCAGCTGTCCATTGCCACGACAACTTGTTCCTCCAAGTCAACTACACCTCTGGTCTATGTTGAAACCTTGTTTAAAAGAAATCTCAACACTATAAAAATTCTAGTATTTATATAAACGCTTTTCTATTTACTCACTTTAAAAAAGATTATCTATTCTTTCTACTAAGTATTGATTGTTACAATTGTCGACAATTCTGAGCTTTATATTCCAATATTACTATATTGATTGACGAGCACACGTTTCTCGTATTATATATAACATGAATAACACAAGCACATTGCCAACATTGTGACATTCACATTACCCAGTGATTTCACTGCCTCTTTCACCTTTCAAACTGGAACACATTAATGTAAACACTGGTGTTTTAGCGAAAGAACTAGGTAATAGTGTAGTACCAAGGTAGACGACATATGAGGTCTACCTCGTGTAAATATGTATTTAACTTACTTGTTGTTAGATATTCTTTTCAGTAACTTTGATTGTTACAATTATCGGAAATTCTAAATGTAGTTGCAGTTCATGGGAAAGGTCCCATAATCCAGAAGTAACTCCAACCTTTTCTCATTGTTAAGCATAATAATCGAAGTTCTACAAACTTGAAGAACACCTAACCTTTTACTTTAGCTTGACCAAACTTTTTTAACGCTGCTAAGTCCTTTTTTTATGGATACAAGTGGCACACAAAACATTTTATTATGTATATAAGTATCATATTTGTGATTCTCTTGTTGTCTGATGTCTGCAACACAAGTGCTTCAAGTGACTTATCTCGGAGCCAGGTCCGATGTTGTGAAAATTTAATATTATTATAATCCATCTTTTCCACATGCCCAAACATAATCCTCCTTATCATTATCCTGTCATTAAGTTTCACTCCACAATGGGTCTTATAACTAATTTTACTACAGGTTCATTACCCTATTTAATGGACTAACTTTATAGATAATAACAAGCAATGCCACGCGGTTTCGTCTGCGGTTGCCCGTTCCCTTGAGAACAAAATATATTTAAAGTAGCCCAGCCTACTTTATTTACTACTACTTACTCACTTTAACATCTCCTATCTGCCAATTAAATTACCATAACGATCAGTCCACCCATTTTCAAGATAAACTCAAACAAACAGATTTATACTTTCATATGCCTATTTTAAAAAGCTGGATTTTTATATTGCCTAGAGGCATTACGTTTTTTTATATATGTAGATTTCCTAAAGTTTATAGATGTTGGCAACACATCAATGCACATTGCCGACTAACTAGAGATATAGCTCATAAAATGGTCGTTTGTAAATGTACCTTAGTCTCACCCCTTCCATTTTTCAACCAATATAAGTGTAAGTGTTAAACAACTGTAAGTGTTTTTGATTGAGGCTATGAGGAGCACTGAAATAATAGAACCTCATTACTAAGACCTTTTTCTGAAGGTGAAAGTGAGTTACCAATGCAGACGACCTTTGTTCATATAAAGGTCGTATGCATATAACTCACTCTCACCTGTTTCGATCGCCAAATAGCTGTGTTCACATTTTGTGTTCCGGTTTGAAAGGTGAGAGAAGCAGTAAGGTAGAGCAGAGAGTATAGTAGTTTCGGGTATAGTATAGTTGTTCAAGATGAATCGGTATCTAGACTACGTTTCATCTTGTCCGTATTTCCAACTATATATTTGTATAATTTTAAGAAAATTGGGTATAGCAGATAAAGCATTAAGTTACAAATAAACAAACTTATATTTGCATATATTATAATGGTTGGGATAGTCGAAGTTTGAGCACTGACGACCAGAAGTCCTTTCAAATCCTTTAACTGCTACCTTTTTTTCATTCCACACTAACAAGCCTTAATTTGTCCGCAGTGAATTTATCAGTGGCAGACGCTATGGTGTCGACCTTGAACGTGACCTTCAACTTCACATACATGTTGTACTCCGACTGGCCCTTCGGACACTTCTACTGCAAGTTCTGCCAGTTCATCGCCGTGCTCAGCATATCAGCGTCGGTGTTCACTCTTATGGCCATCAGTATAGACAGGTTTGTTATGTCGTCGTGGATAGTTCAAAACCGCGTAAGTAGCAGTTTTCAATAAAGTAAAAAGTTCAATTGGAAAACAGGAATTTTGGACCTTATTAACTAGAGCTACATACGTGATATTTAAGTATTCCCTATATTTTCTATTAGGCATTTTGTAATTAACTACCATGTAAATGATATTTCGATCTCGTAGCCTCTGAGGATGCTTCCACGCCGCGCGTGGAAGTCTCGTAATGACCGAAACGTGTCAGGGTTGCTAATTAATAAGCATTCTTACACACTCTTAAAATAATACTGGAATTGCAGGTGAATAGTCGAGCAATAGGCTTGTCTGTAAATCTTTAAAACCGGAAGGAGAAGCAAATAAATACATTACTTACTATAAAGGTTTACGTTTCCTTACAAAAGAGCCACAGTTGTTTAAATTTATTAAGATCATATCAGCCATATTGGAAGGGCACTGCTGAACATAGGCTTCCCTAAGGAACGAGGTTTTATGCCCCTAATTGTTGGGCTGGGCAAGCGTGTTGGCAATCGCAGAGCGCAGCTTTCACGATGAGTATACAGCTGCCCATCCCTACTCTCTGCATCTGAGCTACACTATTTTGTATGGATATATCGTCATTTGTCGATTCTATAACCTTAGTACAGAAGAAGCTTACAGATAAGGTACAGACCTGGTACAGACGGAGGCTATTGTAATCTGCCGGTAACTGATGGCTATGTATTTAACAGAACCAAGAATGTTATTATAAAAATAATTATTTAACATAAGGATATATTAAGGTGATATCTCCATTAGACTGGATCTAAACTATTCTTCGATAGTATAAAGACCAGGCCAAGGAAGCTGAAACTAACAGTTAATAGTGTCTTTTCTTTGAACCTTGGACTTTTGCATCTCGAAAGGCTTTTCGGACCATTATATGCCTGCAATTGACAACCCCAAGTTTAAGTTGAAACCAAAATAGTAGGAATATTTGGAAAGTATTAACACATACGTTTTTCCTACATGTAAAAACAAAGCATGAAAACGTTTGAATATAGCAAATACAAAACCACCATACGCCATAACCATAATGCCACCAGAATATAAAATACAATGACCTGAAGAATGAATGTAAAACAAATGAACAACTCAATGTTCTATCTCGGTTTAAGTGTTTTAGAATTCACCGACTACGACGCTCAACTTTCTCATATAAAATAAGCGAGAATAAAAGTAAACCGTATTACTCAGACTTAAAGCTCTATTTTAAGCACGAGCAATTTCTGCTCACTCATAACCGATTTGGTTGAATGAACACTATGATGACTTAAAAACCTTTTCCTTATAGATACCGAATACTTTCATCCCAAGCTAATAGAAGGATGTTATAGTTCTTCAAATAGATTAAAGAATAGAGTGATAAAAGCTCGATGTTGTGTAAAAGATGATGTTGTGACAAAAACAAAAAATATAATGTTGAGATCGTTTAGACATGTGGATAGGATGGATGAAAGTAGAATGACTTCACAAATATGTAGAGCAGTCTTCCACTCTACATATCAGAATCGATCTACAGATCAGAGACAGGAAGAGTTGATACACGACAACCTAAGCAAACCTACCTTAACTAGATAGAAGAGGTGTTAAAGAAGGGCCAGGTCAGAAGTACCAAGAATAAAAGAAGCGAGAAGTGTATTATATACTAAGATCGTAGCAAGTGGAGATCCAGAGTCTCTGCCGTGGGACACACGTGTGATGTTTGCATTAAATACCCACATACGGTACCTCGAATACCTTTCCAAAACTGCCTACTAGCTATAAAACTATAATAACAAACCTCAACCTACCAGAAGATCATAACTCACGCGTAGATTGAGCCACGCACAATTCTACGATTCATTCAAGCGTACCACGAAGATATCACCAGTCAATAAGTTCGCTGAAACGTTTAACGTCGTCAGACCGTCACTCTACATCCCTTTGTGCTTTTGGAGAGGGAAAATAATAATGATACTTCATATCCGGATTATCGATACTTTGATGTTGAAATCTCGAATAAAATTAATCCGTCTAATATTATAAGACGCGGTATAGACAAATTAGACATAACATGTCGACAGTCATAAATTCAATTATCGTAAGGGAACATGTGCAAGTTTATAAGCCGAACAATAAATAAATTATTTGCTATTTTTAAATAGGTATGTTAAGCTGTTTTCAACGAATATTATTGTTAATGTTTTAATAAAATATGTAGTAGAAAAAGTATAATAAAATGAATACTCTTTTACTGTTAACAAAAATCAGAAATAAATAAATACAAAAATGTTGCATATATATCCCTTAGGCTGATTGAATTTCTGACCGACGATATTATACTATCCATTACTATTAAGTGGACAATATGCTTATTAACCGCCATAGTATTTTATTAATCTCAAATAAAATTTAAATAATTAGTTTTTATGTAAAATAAAAATAAGAACTTAAACACCTAACATTGTGCTCCTTTCATGTTGTAGAAAATCACATCCTGCCAAAATATAAATAAAATTTTTTAACAATGAAAAAAATGAACATATGTATGAGGGGCCTGACGGTGCGGTAGTTGGTACACAAATATTTATATGATAATATTTGTGTATTTTTCTGCGTCTGGGTGTTAAATATATCTATTATAGTATATAAAAAAATGTGATTCCTGTATTGTCTGATGTTCCTAGCACAATTGATTTTAGCAATTTATCTCGAGCTCAGGGCAATGTTTAAGATGTTGTGTGAACTATTTATTTCGATACTAAGACTACATACATACATGCATGTACCGATATAACAATATACACAACTGAATTTGAAAAGATGAAATTTGACGGGCCTGAAGTCGCAGATGGTCGTGATGGATCCTGTGTGTTTTGTCACGACAAATATTTATATGATGATATTTATCTTTGTTCTGTGTCTGGGTATTAAATTTATGTATTTAAGTAATATATTTGTGATACCTCTGTAGTCTGATGTCCGTAACACAAGTGCTTTAAGCGACTTATTACGGAATCTGGTCTATGTATGAGATGTTGTGGGAATTTATTTATTATTTATTTAAACAATAGACATTGTTTTATTCATAAATCAGACGATGTAATTCAACTGCTTATTTATAAACAAAAGATTTATTTGGTGCAAGGGAATATGCAAAAGTGTTTGTGTTCACCGAAGAACTCGATCTATTAAACCATCGTTCTAGTTATGGAAACGGTGTATTATGCATATGAAACTTTATAACTAATGACAATAATGAATCATATCTTGATGCTCATGTCAAAGTATCAGAGGTCTATTATTTATTAAAATATTAATTATTTTGGAATATATTGCCCATATTCTCCACGCTAGGCAGGCATTGCTCGCAGCGAGAATGCTACTGCCCATTCCCGTCCACATTTGAGTTACTCTGGTTCGGATGCATATTCCGCCACCACACCTGTTACTGTATGAAATACTTTAATATTCTGCTGGAAACCCATACTGCAAACAAGGTACATCCTAGTCGACTGCAATGACTACAGATCTCTGAAAAAGATTACCGTAAGCTTACCGAAAGGTTAAAGAAGAGAAGAAAATGTTAAAGATAACAACTAACCCATGTTTAGACACCGTTAAAAGTAGTTTTATTATAATGGGTATAACGTTAGACGGGCCCGATGGTGCAGATAATAGTGATCCTATCTTGGGCGCCAAGGGTCGAGGGATCGATTCCCACCCAGAGTAATATTTATATGATGACATTTGTGTTAGTTCTGTCTGGATATTAAATATATATATTTAAGAAGTATATTTGTGATTGTTCTATTGTCTGGCGTCTTTAACACAAGTGATTTTATGTCGAACGAGATGTTTTAGGAAATTTAAATATAAATAGTTTTTTATGGCGGAGGTAATAAAACTGAATTCCAAGTGAATACATACAATATAAAATAAATAATAAATATGTAATAATAACAATAAATTTAGTGTGAATTTATAAGAGCCTCTATATTTCCATTTGGATTTAATAAATTAAAAAGAAATCACTTATGAAAATAGTTCATTTCAATTTGATTTTTCCGATAAAATTAACGAATACTTTTTTGCGAATATAATATATAAATTCAGCCCTCGTCCACTAATACTTAAATACACAACCAGACACAGAAAAAATATAAATCATTCGTCGTAGGTAGGAATCGAATCTACGACCATTGGCGCACACTTTTGAATGCGGCATCGGGCCCGCCAAAAGACAAATAAAAATACAAAAATGTACTGACGGAACTCACTTTCGAAATTTAATAAGATAACGAAACTGTTGATCATAAAATAGGAAAGTAAAATCGCGTCATAAACCAACAAGGCGCAGGAAGTAGCTTTAAAGGGAAAGCAGTGACTTGAGACAGATATCAACAGTCAATGGGTGTCCGTTCTATCATTAGACACTGTCGCCCTCAATCGGTTCGAGGATAAAAGAAGCCTATTTTATGCTACGTGGAAAGGGTGCGGTGAATAGTAAAAAAACTAGATTTATCGCAGTTCGGCCCAGACAGAATTTGTTTAAGAGCCTTTCGACTTTGCGATTGGGAACGATTTTGATATTGGTCTCTGTATATAAAAGGAGAAGATGAGTGACTGAGATTCCTTTTTATAACAATAGTTATATTGCAATTAAAAAGGATTATTGAAATTTCACCCCCCAATGAGTTAAAACGGGGGTGCAAATTTAGTATAAAACTTCGCTTAAGTCATTCGAATAAAATTAATTATAAAAATTCTTCATTGGTTGTCATGAAACAAGTATAAAATTTTTTTTTTCGAGAATCATACCTGAACGGGAAAAAGAGGGGTGCAAAGTTAGTATGAAAATTTTACAACTTAGCGCGGATGAAACCGCGCGTTGCTGCTAGTACAGTATATGAATGTATACAGAAAGTTCTTATTTTAAGCCAAGATTTGATTTACTTTATCTTGACACGCGGGATGTGTTAGGCCAAGTTCAATCCAAGAGAAATGGTGGGGAGCCATTTTGTTGTATATATTACACGAAACATTTGGAGCCATGTTTGCCCTTTCCTAACTCAAAATCTATTCAAAATTACACCAGTTACACGATTATATAAATATTTTAATACATATAAAACATCGTATTTTTAACGATATATTTACTGATATGTTAATCAAAAACCTGAACGACCTACTGCATGCGACCCAATGGGAGCATTATGTGTAGCCAAGAGAAAAAATAAACAGAATACAGTGAACTAACAAGACATATATCATAGAGATAATAATATAGAGATAAAAAAATCTTATTAATTTAACACAATTGGCGGCCTTATAGCTCAGAGCGATTTCTTCCAACCTTTGGATGGATATAAATGAAGAAAATATCATAGGGCAATGTGACCTACTATTTTATATAAAGTAAACTAAATACTAAGACTATAAACATAATAATGAAATTACATACATTTTATTTTGCTAATTAAACCTAGCCAAGTCTAATATTGAGATGCGTCAGCAGATAAATAATTTAGCCTAGTAATTTTTAACTTTATTAGGTATAGCAGAAATAATAAACATGAAATTTTGTTTCATGTTTCCTTCAAATATCACATGTCAAAATTTCACATAAATAATTTCCGGATTGTCTATAGAACTTGGTAGACCTTTAGGTTTTAAGTGGTTAGTCGATAACATCCGCATCCATAAAATTATGAAATATCATATCAGACCTTGGAATCCATTGTTGGACATAGGTTTCTCCAAGAAAAAAGCAATTTTGCCCATAATTGCCGCGCTGGGCAAGCGTGTTGGCAACCGCAGAGTGTAGTTTCACTACTGGGATGCTGTTGTATTTGCAACTGTGCATTTGAGCTACACTGTTACTGATGGATTTACCGCCAGCTATCGGTTTCGGTACCTTTGTCGCCTATTACGGCGCATGGTACAGGGGGGGAGGGGTACTATTCTACTCTGCGGGATCCTCACGGCGTTATATAGCTTATGTTATTTGTGAGTTTATTTATTACAAAAGTACAAAATTACAAGTCTACATTGTACATAAATTGATCTATTTTGGGTAGGAATCTAATATTTATTTGATTATACACCATATACTTGATAAAGCTTTCTAATGGTAAAATAATTTTAAAATTATTAGCATAATATTGAACTTGGCTAACAACTTCAACAGCGAGCAAAAGTTAATTTATAAATTCATTAAATCATTTTTGTCGTGAAAGATTAACAAAACTTTACTTAAAATTTAAGTAGATAGTGTGTGACTTTGTTGGTGGAAGGTTTTCCGTTCAGAGTTTTCTAGTAATATATATATGAATATATTTATTATTGCCGTGAGTAACACCAGATGTCGTAAGAGAAGACTGCGGTACGAGAACTGACAGATGGCAGTATATCCACCTGGAACAGTGCAGCTTAAATGCACAGGGCGGGGGTGGGCAGCAGCATCCCCGTCGCGAAAGCTGCGCTCTGCAATTGCCAACACGCTTGCCCTACGCGGCAATTATGGGCATAAAACCTCCTTTCTTGGAGAGGTATATGTCCAGCAGTGGACTTTCAATGGTTGGTATGATAATGATGATATTTTTTTATTGGGACAATTCGACAAACAATTATACAGTCCGCGTAACCGCAGCCTATAGACGTTCGTAATATCACAAGGAAATCACTAGCGCGTTGCCAACCTTGTAACTTGAAGATATCACATCACATTACCCAGTAATTCCGCTGCGAACATTGCTATTTGGCGGTAAAAATAGGTGTGAGTGAGGTAACAATGCAGACGTCCTCATATGAGGTAGACCTCATGCCAATAATTGTTTCTATTCGGCATGCATTCTACAATGGCGTCTTTTATTTTATGAGGAAAAATATTACTGGAAAATAAAAATATGTTCTACGACTCAATTCGATATCAACAATATCGGATTAAGTCATAGCCCATAGTTTAGTATCTTTTCAGATATATCGATAGCATAAAAACATTAATCTGTCTGTAGTCTGATTTTTAAAAATAATATTTCTAAGAGTATTTTTCAGTGTTTTAACGCGTTTAACTCGGCAATTATTCGTCCGATTTGAAACGTTATCTCAGTTTAATTTATTGGGACAAGCTATAAAATAAATAATAATAAATAAAATCACACTACATCTCATACATTAACCCGACTCCGAGATAAGTCACCTAAAGCCAAGTGCTTTCAAGAACATCAGACAACAGAGGAATCACAAATACAATACTTAAATACGTATATTATATACTAACCCAGACAGACCAAATACAAATATCATCATATAAATATTTGTCCTGGATGGGGATCGAACCCACAAACTTTGACGCCCAAGGATCACTACCATCTGGGCCGTCGAATCATATGCTATAAAAAAACATACTTGTAGATGAAACCCCAGGCACAGCTAGTAAAATATTATATCTAAAATATTAACCTAGTCTAAGTTACTCCTTGTAATATCTAACGTTTCGAAAATTACTTGGAACAGATCAACAACAAATTCGAAGCTTATATTCTGTATCAATGTGGTTCAAATGAGATCTTTGCGGAGTGAAATTGAATGAAAAGATAAAAAGAAGCGCAATAAGAGAAAGATGTGACGGGAAAGACTAACATTGAAAGGGGAATATCGAGGTGGATTCGGCCTATAGAGCGGATGGATAAAAATAGAACGAGTTATAAAGCTATGCCTTTAGGCCTCCCATAGAAAGGGGGAATTATGCGCATAATTGCCGCGTTAGGCAAAAATTCAGGCAATTGCAAAGCGTAGCTAGTACTGCTATCCATTCCAACCCTGTAACATTTGAGCTGCGCTGTATCGAATTCATATACCGCCATCTGTCGGCTCCGGTACCTTAGTCACCTCTTACGACACATGGTACCGGGGGTACTATTCTACTTTGCAGGTTTGTCACGGCTTTATATAGCTTATATTACTTGTGAGTTTATTTACTACAAACATTTTACGTATGAATCTATCACTTGATAAAGATCTAGCTTTCTAATGGTAAGAGAATTTAAAAAATCGATTTAATACTTTCTACTTGTCAGTATTAGTCCCCACAAATCAATTTCAATTAACACAACTACTCTTACATTAACCTGTTTCCGAGATTAGTACCTTTAGGCGCAAATATAACACTTAAATTAACATTAAATACTCAGTCGTAGTATAAACGCATTTTTTGATGAAATAAAAGTTTGATAAACATTTCTGGTTAGGGATTGAACCTACAACCCTGAGCGCATAATATAGGGACGCAACCAAATGCGCCTTCGGTTCAATAACAAGTGCGGGAAAAAAGATACTTATATACTGCATCATCTGACAAGAAATCGAGGACAAATCTCTAGTAATAACTGATAGCATAGTTTCAATAGAATTCAATCCCGTAGAGAGAAGACAATCCAGTCAACTTGTAAGTGTCACGCGCTCAACTGATCGAGTGTAAGGGATAAGGAAGCAAACCTTTCCTCCATCTTCAATCTATCAATGACGTGAACACGATAGCTGATACATATATTTAAAAAACGGAAGCACGCCGTGCAAGTTTTTAGAAATACTCTCAGTGTTGTTTGTTCGGACGATGTTGTTTAATTTGTAAAGAAACCATTTACATTATATAGAGTATTTATACAAATTTTGTTAAAATATTTAATATCTAGCCGTGAGGTACCGGCAGAGAAGAATAAATAGTACCTCTCTTTGTACCAAGTGTCATAAGAGGCGACTAAACTACTAGAACTGACAGATGGCGGTATATCCATCCTAAACAGTAGCTCAAATGCACAGGGTAGGAATGGGCAGCAGTATCCCCGTCGCGAAAGATGTACTCTGCGATTGCCAATACGCTTGCTTTCTTGGGGAGGCCTAAGTCCAGCAATTTTCAAAATAGGTTCTTTAACCTTTTGAATCTTTTCATTTCAAAACTAACTTAAATACAGATCTTTTCATTTTCTTATAATCTTGTATGTCTAAAATCTTAATGATGAGACAATTCAGAACTAGTTTAATAATCAGAATAATGTTTGTCCGTACAGATACGTAGCCATCATGAGTCCTTTGAGGCCCCGGCTGGGCAAACGAGCGACCTTGGGTATCGCGGCCGCCATCTGGGCTGGAAGCTCCATCATCAGTAGCCCCAACCTGATTTACTTCACTACGGACACTGATGCTCTGCCTGATGGAACGCAGAGGTAAGCAGTCTTTGTATAGTTACTTTTGCCCAAAACAGTCATAGCTGGGATAAATATGAAGGTAAGTGTCTGTCACGAGCAGCCCCGATTTGGTATACTTGACCAACGACAGTGAAGTGCTTGATGAATCTACAGGTAATCAATCTCTGTACATTTTATTTTGCTCACTGCGGTTACAGCTGGACTACATACAAAGCTGGTGGGCTGTCATCAATAGCGTACTTAATAACTAAGTAGACTATAGCCGTGGGGTGTCAGCAGAGTAAAAAGGTACCTCCATTGTACCAGGTGGCGTGAGTCGCGACTAAAATAACGACAGATCGCGGTATATCATTCGAAGCAGTGAAGCTTAAACGCTGCGGTTGTTAACCTCCTTTCCCATCGCGGCAGTTATGGTCAAAATTCCCCCTTTTTTGAGGAAACCTGTGCCCAGCCGTAGACTTCTAATGGCTGATATGATAAAGTAAGCTACTGTTACACTTCACTAGCTACTTAGAAGAGAGTTCAAATTCTTGTTGCCCGAGGACTATGCTTCGTGTTTGTTGTGTTAATGGCGTTTTCTCATCACCAACCCTCTAGGGCTCCACCGGCGGCTCCTTCATATATACTTGAAGTATATGAAAAAGCCGAAGCCTCTACAGTTTTTTGTGATGCTTTCGAGGACAACATTTGCGATTTCACTTTTATTCACCCACGTTATCTTTATATACCCGTTTTAATTTTTTAAAGCCTTTGCAAATAACCACTCTCTTTTACATTTAGGTCTTTTGTCCTATTTTGTAAGTCGCGCCGTGCTAATTGCTTTCCCAATTATAATTTTACTAACAGTTGCCCGTAGACTCGTGAGGATACGGGGTATGTTTTTGACTAACAGTGCCCGTGGGATTGGCAGTTAGGAATGAGAAACATTATGTGATACATACACATATATATATATATATATATATATATATATATATATATATATATAGGCCAACCTAGGTCACCATCACGCCCAGGGCGACAATTATGGGCAGAATATGTAGTAGATTTACCTTTTTTAGGGCTAAGACTGATCTAGCTCTAAGTAATTTCTACGCGCATGAACAATAAAGATACTATTTAATAGAAAAATACCATCATAAATTCGAATTGAGAACCTCCTACTTTTCCGGAAGGTGGTGAACAAAACCAACTTGTCTTATGCGAATTCTTATTGCACTAACGTTGTGCTATTGAACTCATAGTAATCACATCAAATTTGAAGTATTGTTGTTTCTTTACGGAGAAAAAAACTCCATCTCTTCAATGTTGTAAGTAGTTGCTTTGAAACACTTAACAGTTAAAGGTTATAATATTGTTTTCAATTACAGAAAGAGCTTTCTTTATCTACATAACTTACAAATTATGCAGATATAAGTGCCCGTGGGAAATTTAAGCATACCTGTGGCATGAAATAAAATAAGTTTTTTTTTATTCTGGAATAATTTTCTATAAGGCAAGTCGCTCATAAAAGTCAGTATTGTTTTTTTATGATCCCACAGAAAATTTACATTTTAGATTTTTCATTACACAAAGTATCTAATAGATAAAATAAAGTCAGTTAAAACTTCTATTGTTTTTTTTGTTTTTCTCTATTTAGAATGGGTAGCATTAACTTTTTGCCACCACACCTAACCAAGATATCAATAATGGGCTAAACACCCTCTTTTGGGTGAGTTCCATACGATAAGTTTTATGTGAGAGGTCATTGTCTCGTGGAGTTATTTCTTAACGCTCAGAATTCGAATTATCTGTAAGAATCCTTAATAACACTGATGGGCTAACAAAATTCTCGGTTGGAATTTTGCAAGAAGCGTGGGCGTAACCACACTAACATTAGTTTAGGAACAAAGACAACAGATGCTTACTCGTAAGTGGGCGTAAGTATAACAGAATCTCTAGCACAATTTATCATAATGTGTAACAGAAACTTATTTGCAATGTTAACAAGTGTTAACATTGCAACAAACGAAATAATATTTGAAGTTTACCGGTCGCACTTGAGACCTAATTAATTTAAAGACATTTTGCCTGGTAATTAAACTTGCTTAAGTTTTCGGAATAGTTTAGTTATTTACCTGCTATGTAGTTTGTTCGAGGACGCGTTGTGTATGCTCAAATAAAGGTTGCGTTTGTACCGTGACCGCTTTCAGAGACTACTCTGTAAATACATTACATTGCTTACATTTTATTAAAATAAATCAACCGTTTCCTGCTCAACGTTTGTCTGTAAGATGTACAATCCATTTCTTGCTCTTAGAATAATTTGGAAATGCTCTCAGATGTTAAATTGCTTGGTAAAACTGCTTTTTTAACGGCTTTCAAATGCACTAAAGTAAAGTCTGACTGTTTTTTATATTTTTTGTCGTTTTAGGTACCTTATGGCAACCGTTTCTTCTCAACGGTTGTCGCAAGGTAATCGAAATGTAACTGTTTTATTATGAGTAACCAATCAACCAAGTTATTACAAAACGTTTAGAAAAATAGCATTTACATAATCATACTCGTCTGTGCAGCGTTCGGAAAGCTGTGAAACATCTTCTCGTCCGACATACCTCAATTCAAAAGCCTTAAAGAATCTATGATACCAGCGATGACTTATGGCAGTGAAATAAACTATTGAAAAGATAATTCTGAGAATCTCTTTACACGATTAAATCAAGAAAGAGGAGATCTTTTAATAATAAAGTAAGAGAAAGAAGCATACCAACATCCTCCAGCAGATTAGCAAATTGTAGTGGCAGTAAATAACCCACAGAACCAACAGCTAATTGGAGCCGTAAGGTTCTAAATTGGGGACCATGCATCTATCCACTTACAAGGTGGACAGACAATCATAATCGCGGCGCTGGATGGAAACCAAGTCGACAAACAAGTCTGCAGTCTATAGTCGTTTGTAATATCACAAGGATATCACTAACGCGTTGCCAACCTTGTGACAGATATTATATCAAATTCCCCGGTAATTTCACTGACTCTCTGACCCTTTAAACCGGAACACACCAATGCGAATATTGCTATTTGATTTGATTGGTAGAAATGGGTGAGTGAGGTACCAATGCCGTCTTTAGTACCTTATTGTCTTCTGTATGAGGTCTTCCTCATTAAAATATGTAAAGGTCGCAAATAACCGGCTGTAATGGGAAACGTTCAGGCCTATGTCTAATTGGCTTACGATGTGACTTATCTGCCTAACTCATTTCTAATGTTGACTTTGTTGACTAAATTATTTCTTTTGAAACAATATGGCTATACGTAGATTCCTTGGCTACATCCAACCCTGGCTTTATACCCAATTTTGGGTTTCAAGGTATGTCAAACTTGAAAAAGTTGAATTTAAGATTAAGGCTTAATACTTTCAATAATTAAGACTCAAATTGATCTACTTTATGTGTACCTGAGTTAGGAGTTTCTGTGGAACTTTTTCACTTTACCTAATAAGACGGTTATAGAATGTAGCAGAATATTGAATGACTAATGGAATCCAATTCATCACAGCTTTTCTCATTTTTATCGGCCCCATTTGAATGTTATATTGGCATATATCGCCCTAATTTTTATGTACTGTTTAATATAATTAACAAATGACAGTGTGTTCTAGTTTAATTACAAAGCTGAACGCCGAGTATACGTATCCGCACATATACTTAAAAAATACTAGCAGCGCACTGTGGTTGTACCCGCAAAGTTTGTATGTGATTGGAGAATAAGATACATACATACATCACGCCTGTGTCCCATCGGGGAAGATAGAGACTATGGATGAACTTGTTACGATCTTGGCTAACCTCTTTCGCTTCCCGTGCTATAAATAAAATAATAGAAAATAAAAATTAAATAAATCATGTTATTTTTCAACAACATGGCAATTAGTTGAAGATTTTTGATTTTATTTGTTACGAACGCACAAAAATATAAATCTTGCATTCATTATTCAATTTTAGGCAAAGATATAATTTTCTTTTATAATTAAAACATAGTTTGTGTTATTTCAGACATTATATCAGACAACAGAGGAATCACAAATATACTACTTAAAGACGTATAATTTACACCCAGACATAAAACAAACAGAAATATCATCATAAAAATAATCGTTCTGGGCGGGAATCGAACCACGTCGTTTGGCGCATAAAACTTCTGCGCTATTGGGCCTGTCTATTATTAATAGTATTAAAACTAATCTATATCCTTCTTTAAGTTTATGACTATCTAGACACCAAATGGCATCACTATCGGTTTGTCAGATTAAGCGTGAAAAAGTAAAAACCAGACAGACACACTTTTGAATTCATAATACATATTAGTGTGAATTCTGGCTGCTACACTGGCTTTCCCGCGAATTAGTTTGCATAGACTTCACGCTACATTGCGTGTCGCAATTTACCCGGGGTCGAAGGTAGCTTAAGCCGTTCACGTGTTAAATTCTATGAGATACATCGAAATTAGAATGTTTTTTATTCAGAAACCATAGGTACAATACAGGTGTTGAAAAAACCAGGTGTCATAAGAGGTAACTGAGATATCGGAATCAACAGATAACGGTATATCAATCCGACACAGTGTAGTTTAAATTTGGGTGGTGATGGGCAGCAGCATTCCTGAATTACCACCACGCTTGCCCAGCGCAGAATGGGTAACATTCCCCCTTTCTAGGGGACGCCTGTATTCAATAGTAGACGTGCAACGACTGATATGACATTGATATCAACTTAAGTATATCAATATTAGTAAATTATGTGGCATATAAGCCCAAATAAAAATTATTGACAATAAATAACACAATTGCACATTGTTTTCATCTGTGTATCCGTGAAGATAATATACATTGACACGTTCGCTATGGAATAATAACTAAATGATAAATGTACACATTCAAACAATTACTGTGCGATTGCCAACATGCTTGCCCAGCGCGACAATTATGAGCAAAACTCGCTGTTTCTTGGGGATGCCTATGTCCAGCAGTGGACTTTCAATGGTTAGTATGATAATTATTAACACTCTTATGCCTTTTTAATGTCAATGCAATATATTTAGCAAATTTATAAGTTAGATCTGGTTTGCTTAACATTTTAATAAATCAGCTTATGCAGTAGGAATTCCCCACGAGGGACGTTCTGAGAAACAAATGAAAATCGTGCCAATATCGATAGATAGTGCATCGATACAAACGGGCTGCCGCGGGATAGTCGTTAATTTTTCAATGCACATATAAATTTAACGATCACACTCATACTTCAGCCTCGTTGATTTAGCAGATGTGTTCGTTACTAAATCAATTGACGGAATAAAGTTTTTATAAATTGCAATCCTAAAGAAAATTAAAAATAAATATTCTCTAAGGCTCTGGCAGAATATAATATAATCTCCCTCCATAAAAAAATCCCCTTTATTCTAAGATAAGCGTGAGTCTAATAGTGAACATTCTTGGGCTGCAATGATGAAAAATAATGACACATGATGGCAGTCACTTTACATCGCTGATATTTAGTGTAAATCACCAAGTATGTGTATATATGTGTGTATAATATTTCAAGAATAGGAAGAAATAAAATCTCTTATTGACTTTGATGATCCTACGGGATAATAAAACTCATCTAACATCTGTAAATTAGCACTAACTCAAATTAATGCCAGCAACAGACGAATCTAAAAACTAAGTAAATGCATTTTCATTACACGAGCCACCAGAAAGATATCTTGAAGAAAACCTGGTGGAGATAAAGTTTCAACGTTTACAACATTTAGCATTTAGTATTAATGTAACGCCTACAGGCGTCGGCTCTAACAAGGCTAAGATAGTGAAAACTAAGATAAATCAATTTAATCCCAGGCAGTCTTAACATTAATATAATACTTAACACTATAATAATACTTAGGAAGTACGTTTACTATTGACTTAATTTTTAAATTTATCTATTGGCAAGGTATAAAAAGGAACACAGTTTACATGTAGAAGAAAACAAGTAGATCCGACTGGAGTCTAAACCACATACATACATCACGCTTGGTAGGCAGAGACTATGGATCTCCACTTGCTACGATCTTCGCATACCTGCTTCCCTTACTCGCATTAGTCCTTTCATACACGCTCGTTTATTCTTGGTACTCCTGATCTGGCCGTACTTTAATACCTCTTCTACCAACTCTTCCATTTGCTTTCGCTCTATATATTTGTGCAGTCATTCTATTACCATCCATCCTTTCTACATGTCCAAACCATCTTAACATTCCTTTCTCTATTGTTGTCACAACATCATCTTTTACATTAGATCGATTTATTATCAAACTATTCTTTAATCTATCTCTCAAATTCACACCATACATAATTCGAAGTACTCTCATTTCAACAGATTTTATTCTACTTATGTTATTTTTCTGCCATTCCTAACATTCACTACCATATGTCAGTGTTGGAACCAACACACCTCTAAGGGCACAACAGCCATTTGTGCCATTTTTAACAGATTTAGACACATAAAAGCATCTTAACTATTAATATTGAATTCAAAATTGAAGCAAATTAATAATTATATTATTATTTCAAAAATAATAATATAACGACTTAAAACAACTTTTGCAGCGCACATTTTGTATATCACATCATCTGCCTATCGACTGATAGTTAAATTAAAAGAGTATACATTTGGTCGATATATCTATACCGTATATATATACAATTAATTGTAATGTAATCTCAGATATGAAATAAATTTCCAATTTGTTTCTCTGTAAATAAAAATAGCAATTTTATATGAGTATATCGATATCCAAAAATCTTACCTGTAAATAAAAAACAACAAATAAAGTTTATAATTATCACCTCTTGACTTATACAACTTAATATTAATTAATTAAACTAAAAGAAATTTATAGTAATATTTTATATACAGAACATATTTGTCTTTGACAATGACAGCTCGATTGACGCGACACGCTAACGGTGCGCGCGCATATACAAAATAAAGAAATATATTTCTTTACATATATGTATAGACATATACATGGTTCGGTATGAGTTACCAGTCATAGCGCATAGGAACCATTTCATATATATCTATAATATATATTATTATTATAAATAGATGAAGCTTCTGTATAGAAAATGACTGATAAGTTTTACCGTACCAAGTGTGCAAAACTACAGCATGAACGTTGATATGTCAGAAACCGGTGCACCGTTGGCATAAAACTTTTATTGCACGCACTCGCCAGATTTATGCTTTACGACTCAACCTTAGCTAAATTGTGATAAAGCCATGATTTACATTTGTTTGGCCAAATATTTACGGGACCACAACGCTTTCCTGCTATGAAAGTGGAAATTAATATTTGTTTGTCGTGGACACACTCCGGGTTTTATAGCCAGTCGCCCGATGAGGGGTTGAGGATTTATTTATTCAAAATATTTAAACTTGACATTTTTTTACAACGCATATTTATTTATTTAGCACTGCTTATCGCTGGTCCCTTAAAGCCTCGTTTGTCATCGCAACCGTAGACCGCATTTTGCGATGGGAATCCTGTTGCATTTGTGTTATGCTGTTCCTAGTGGATATAGCGCCATCTATTTATAGGTATTATTCTTCTCAACTGGTATTCTACAGCTAACTTAATTATTACCTAAAATTATATATATAATATAATTTGTAATAGTGCGATCAATAGAGAGAGATAATTTACATAAAAAGGGACCATCAACTGATATATTACAATCACAATTTACCATTCTAATCTCCATGAAGTGAACATAATGCAATAGCGATGACGTTTGCGGTGTAATATGTATGTAAACAAGTCTGCCTGCAACCGCAACTTATGCAAATTTGTCAATATTACACAATTGGTTTTGAACTGATTTACTCAAATGTAGAATTTTAGATCGATTGTGAAATTTTGACTCACAAATATAGGTAGTTTTAGTTTTTAGGTCAAAATTTCCAATATATATTTACATAGTGTCTCTTTGGTCTTGGTATATTATTAAGGATATCGCCAGCTAAAGAAAGCAATTATTAACGTAACTTTGTTTTTTCTTTCAGGAGGGTGTGTTTTCCTGATTGGCCTGATGGTATCACAACGAGATCAAACTTGGAGTATTTGTAAGTATTTTTCTTATCGATATAATTATTATTAATCATTAATGATTAGTTTTAAGTATATATTTATATTTAAGTACATTCGTGTACACTTTGAAATCGAAAGTTTTCGATCATAATCAACTCAACAGTTAGAGTACATGTATTATCTCTTAATAGCACATAGTATTTTAGACAATGATTAAGACTATTTAAATTAATATAAGTCTTCACACAACATCTCACACATTGACCTGACCCCGTCGTAAGTCGCTTAAAGCACTTTTGTTACAGACATCAGACAACAAAGAAATCACAAATATAAAACATAAATACATGTCCTGTGTCTGGGTGTTAAACACACCCAGACATAGGACAACACAAATATCACCAAATAAACATTTTTCCTAGGTGGGGATCGAACCCATAACCCCTGGCGCATAAGATAGGATTGCTACCATCGGCGCCATCGGGCTCGTAAATTGTTTGCGGCTTCTTACACTACTATAAATAAATTCACACAGCATCTCGTACCTGACTTTGTCTAAGTTACGAGAACTGACAGATGGCAGAATATCCATCCAAAACAGTGTAGCTAAAATGTCCAGGGCGGGCATGGGCAGAACCCCCGTCGTGAATGCTGTGTTCTGCGATTGATGACATGGTTTCCCAGCGCTGCAATTGTAGGCATAATATGCCTGTATAACTGCCAATGTTCAGCAGTGGAATTCCAATGGCTGATATGTTGATAGCCGGCCATGGATGTACGGCTGGTGATGATAAAAAATTGGCATGATAAAAAATCTTTAATTATCATCAGTAAAATCCTTTTAATAATCAATTCGAAGACAAATAATGAAAATTATATAGAACACCCAAGAACTCTCGGCGCCGAAAAGTTAATTTATTTTAATTTCTGACATCGCAAATGAGAGGAACTGAACAATAGATGCCTGATTTTGTGTATTTTCACGTCTGACGTGGCAAGAATGGCATAATTATGTTTACTGATTCGGCGAAGTGGAAACGTTACAATATAAATCTGAATTTGACAAAGGCGAGCTATGGAAGAGATAAATGCTCAATTTGCCACCGCTCCTTAATATTAAGGAATCAGTAATGCGTACAGGACTTGGACCATATATGAACGGATGAAAGCTGTTTTTGTCATCATTATATCAACCGTAGGACAACCACAGCTAGACACGGGCTTCCGCAAGTGATCTACAATAGATCCGTTTGTATGGGGCTTGCGTCCAGCGCAATCCTGCGGTTTTAGTCAGATCGTCTGATCAGCTTGTGGGTGGACGTTCTACGCTGCGCTTAACGGTATGTGATCACCATTCTAAAACCTTACAACTCCATCTGTCATCGGTTCTGCGTTCTAAGTGCCCTGCCCACAGTAATTTTGGTTCGTAACGGATCTCCTTGTTTCTGATTCGATTGCGCGAAGAGACTCTGAACTTTGCCCTCTCTATAGCTCGTTGGGCTATTTTGAGTGTGCTTAGAAGTTTATTGGTAAGAGTCCAACTTGGGTCATTAGTCGGAAGAATGGACTTTTCAAAACTTTTGTCATATAAATCTGTTTGCAAAAATTCAATATTTTCTTAAATCCGCGAGTAAATGACGATTAATATTTCGCGAAATATATAATAGATATAAAAATCAGGCCCGATGGCGCATTCGGTAGAGTCCCTATCTTTTAGGTCACGGTTAGCCATAGGTCGCAGTTTCTATTCTCACCCAGGACAAACATTTATGTGTTGAATTTTGTATCTCTCCTGTGTCTGCGTGTTGTGTCATCATCATCAACATACCAGTCATTAAAAGTCCAGTACAGGACATAGGCCTCCCTAAGAAAGAGGGAATTGTACCTATACTATGTTCATTGAAGCTGCACTGTTTTAGATGAATATACCGCCATCTGTCGGTTCCAGTTTCTTAGTCGCCTTTTACGACCCCTGGTACGGGGGTAGGTACTATTTTTCTCTGTCGATACTTTATGGCTGGGTGCTGTGTAGGTGTATTCAATTATTATATTTGTGATTCCCCTGTTGTCTGATATTCGTAACAAGTTTAAGTTTAAGTGACTTATCTCGGTATCAGGTAAATTTTTGAGATATTGTGTTGATTGTGTACATTATTTCTGTACGTCTCTTCTAATGTTCCATGTAGATTCCCTATAATCTCCTCTTTACATACATACATACGTACATAACGGCTATGTCCCATCGGGGTAGGTAGAGACTATGGATCTCCACTTGTTACGATCTTCGCATACCTCCCTGCGTCCCTTACTCGCATTAGTCCTTTCATACGAGTACATATCCGTTTATTATTGGTACTTTTGAGTAATCTCCTCTTTTATTGGTTTAAAGGCTATACAGCTGTGCAGCGGTTGTGTCAGATGTGTGGTCCTTTCCTGGTCTGGAATCTAAATACCCACTTTTAACACGATCTTAAAAGAACTAAATTTAACATTTGCAGTCACAACAGAATATTCGTTAGAACAGCCGTCGAAAGTCCACTACCGAACAGGCCTATGGGCCCCCCAAGAAAGGGAAATTTTACACGCTGGTCAGGCGTAGTAGTGTCGGAATTGCTGCTGCCATCCTCACTCTGTCACATTAGAGATACGCTGTTTTCAGTGGATATACCGTCATCTTTCGGTTCCGAAATTAAACCCGTTGCACATATCATTCATTCTACTCTGCTGGTACCCCACGGCCGACAGAATTTTAGCACCACGTATTGGGTCCCTTTGTAATATCGATTGATAAAAGATCAATTGACATTTGATCGAGAACCTAAATAGATTGAATGATCAATCTCTGTAAAATTCGACACTGTAAACGTTGGATCAATCAATCTGCGATAAATTAAGCGCTCAATTTAATTATCATATTAATATATGATTATTATTAAATAATCATTTGCATATTCTGTATTCGTCCGTTGCGTAAATCACAACCAAAATATTCGATATAGTAAAGGACACTGTCCATCTGTCTCACCAATACTTCTGTTTTCAGAAAATAAGGCATGCCACAACGAAACCACTGTATACGTAGTATAAAACGAAGTTGCTTTCCGGTCTCTGTCTGTCCCTATGTATGCATACACTTTTGCTTACATATGCTTTCATTATAAACGTTGGCCAAACCCTGAGAGATATATCAAAATAATGTATTACAGTATTGTACACATTAAAAGGTCTATAAGTACTCAATTATGGTATATGCCTGTCTCTTAGGGATAACCCTTGAGAACCATTTGTCGTCACTTACTTTTTACGAAAAATAATGGATTATTTATGAAGTAATTTTTAGTTATACGATATTAATCCCTATATACTTGTCTTAAATAACTGGCGCATTTGCACCCGTGGAAGCCGAGATGGGTCGCCAGTAGACAATAAAGTTTATATTTGGCCTAGAAAAGTCCAAATCTTTAGCGTAAAGATTTAAATAAAAAAGTTAGTGCATAAATCCTTCATCGTTTGAACAATTATCTTGTGCTGATATTTTGAAACGGTATTGCGTGATATAATGTAAATTGTAACAATGCAAGGCTGTATACACAACCTTTAGCAAGATTGCAATTATGTACCGTTGATTGGAAACGGAATTAGTGCGCTTCGAGTAAATAATATAATCAACGCGCTTGTGATGCATCCTGCGGGATAGGAAGCAGCATTGGCGTCGCGCATCTACGTTAAGCAATGGCCATCACGCCTGTCCAGCACGGCAATTATCAGCAAATTTCTCCTTCACTTAAGACTTTGCGTATGTTGTATGCTTATAACAATTAAGACCTTTAAAAAGGTCAATACTAAGATTGTCCTTTATAAATCTATCGTTCGCAATAATTTGGAATGTGCTAGTATGATGTGTATACCACATTGTGCTAGACATTGACTTACATTAGAATGAACACAAGAAAAGGTTATGTATCATCATGCTTTTTCAACGGGCTCAGCGAATATAATACCTTTTTACGAGATGCTTCAGAAAGCGAAATTTAATTTTATAAATTGCTTAAAAGGATTTGTTAAAAAAATTATAAACTACTTCTTAATTCTTTAAAATAGAAGTACTTTCTAGAAATTTTAAAAGTCTGCTATTAAATGCAAACATTGACACGCCTTTTTACCCCTTTTGAGGTAATTTTTTGGGAACTCCAATCTTATTCTCAATTACCATCACAAAGTCTAAAACTAACCCACTTGCAAATTTCTAATCTACAAGCGACTGTTGAGAAATTGTGATGAGTGACGAAGTGAGTTACTGACCTTTCGCTTTTATATGAATAAATTTAGTGATACATCCTGAGGATTAATTATTTCCGACACCAGATTGAGAGAAGAGGTAACCGCAAGACAATCATAGACAGAAACTGCGTGAATATTCTAAACGCAGAAGTAAAATTGTGGCCTCATTTATAACGAACTATCGAAAAAGATTTTAATAAAAAAACGTTTGCCTGAAAATAGGCAAAATGATATAAAATGATAAAAAGAACAGATATAAAAGTTTTATAAGAAATATTTGTTGAGTCATTAATAACCCTTAAGGGTTTTGCCCAACAATTAACATGAAGTGGAACTCATACATAGGTCGTCTGTATCGGTACCTGACTCTTACTATTTCTACCGCCAAATTGCAGTGTTCGCATTCCTGTGTTCCGGGTTGAAGGGTGAGAAATGACTGGGTAATGTGACATGATACCTTTAATTCACGGACCCGATGGCGCAGATGGTAGTGATCCTACCTTGAGCTCCAAGGGTCGTGGGTTCAATTCCCACCCAGAGCAAATATTTATATGATGATATTTGGGCTTATTCTATGTCTGGGTGTTAAATATATGTATTTAAGTAGTATATTTGTAATTTCTGTTGTCTGGCGTCCGTAATACAAGTGCTTTAAGCGACTTACCACGGAGTCAGGTCAGTGTATGTGATGTTGTGGGAATTTTTTGTAGTTATTTATTTCATTCAAAAGGTCGGCAACACGCTAGTGATATATATCATTTTGATGAAACGAGCTTGTATACGCCGCGACGACAGAACTGCTGGGGGCTACTATATGGGGGATCAACGTATCGTTCCTCTTTCAATATACCGCATTATGCCAAAAACCATATTGCCGACGTAGGTCATAAACTTGTCCATAGAACTGACTTACTAGTATTAAAATCACATGCAATGGCTATAAAAATACATGTTATTCCATACAGATCGTTTTCACAAACTTCAAGCATTAACTACATCGTAGAGACTAAAATAAATGTATGCATAAAGCCATATTCTCATGTATCTACTATCTATCTAGAGAGTTCGGAGTTCGATACTTTTGAATATATTACAGGCTTTTTATCGGCAAACAAACTATATTACAATATATTTTTCGATGAACCCTTTATTGGTTTTCAAAGTCGATAACAGTATTAAGTCGGCTCCGGTTTTCGACTGACTTAATTGGTTTTCCAAGGGATAAAAAGTTGCTAGAATTTAGAATGTTAATCTGAGAATTGAAATGATAGTTGAGGATCGAAGGAATTAAATAAATAGATCAAGTAGTTACATTGAAGAGCTGATAGTGACGTTAAACAAATAGACGATATTTTTTTTTTTTTGACTGATATAAGCGAAACTGACTCTAGTAATATTAATTGTATAACAGAAGACATAATAAAATACCTTAATTTAAAATTAATAATAAATTTACACGAATTCTCACACTGACCTGACTCCAGGGTAAATAGCCGTCTTACAGATATTATTTTTCTAATATAATACTTAGATACATATAAATAACACCCAGACACAGAACAAACACAAATATTTAACATATAATTACTTGCTCTGTGTGGGGATCGAAGCCACGACCTTAGGCGCACAAAATAGAATCACTACCATCTGTGATATCAGACCCGTAAAAGTTTTGGAATAAGAATGTTGCTTACTGCCAATTTTTTATAAATATATAAGTAATATAGGCCTAATGAACGTTGGTATATAACTTAAAGTTAAAACGTGAAAGTTGGTTTAAGTTATAACTTAAAGAATATAAGCCTATTATAAGTACCTTCAGTACCGTATTTTCTAAACAGTCTACACAAACGTCATTTCCAGCGGCCCCGGAGGATAGAACATTCGAGTTTGTGCTAATTGTCTTGAGATGTGATAGAGGTACTAAAAACAGATAACACATGGTCTCTTATACAGGATATCACAAGCCCCCGTCGTGAAACTATGTTTTGTTATCGATACCAACCTGTCTGAAAATATCTTGGGCAGCCCTACACGCAATAGCGGACTTCTTTCAGCTGAAAATATTACGATGCTCGTTAGTGAAGGGAAGACAAATAAACGAAAATTGTTTTCCTCATCATTATCGAATCAGTAACTGAACGTCCACTATTGTGCATAGGCCTCAAGAAGCGAGGAGTTTTGCCCATTATTATACAATATAGCAATCGCAGAGCGTAGCTTTCACGGCTAAGGTGCTGCTGCCCATCCTGTATATTTGGGCTGTGCTATTTCGGACGGATATACCGCCATCTGTAGATATCTTGCAATAGGATCCCTAAGTATTAGCTACTAGGATACCTTCTCAGGACAAATATGTATCTGATGAATATGTATTTATGTGTTTCTTCTTTCTGAATGTATTTAAGGATGATATTTGTGATTCCTCTTATCTTGGAGTTAGGTCAATAGAGATAGTGTGTGAATAAGGGAGTAAAGAGGTTTTTACAGGGTTCGCAACTCGGAAATGATCAACTCGGAGTTGTAAACATGCATCAAGAAAGGCTTCATGCTGGTGTGCCACCTTTATGGTATAAAATAAGTAAAAAATCATCATAAATATAATCATACGAGCTATTGGAAGTCCACTGATGAACATAGTAAGGAGGACATTGTTACCTCCCCAAGAAAGAGGGAATTTCGCCCATAACTGCTACGCTGGGCAAGCGTGTTGGCAATCGCAGAGCGGAGCTTTCACGATGGGGATGCTGCTGCCCATTCTCGCCCTGTGCATTTGGGCTGCATTATATCGGATAGATATACCTTCATCTGTCGGTTCTAGTACTTAGTCATCTCTTAAGACTTCTGGTACAGAAGGACTTCTGGTCTTTAAATTAATGTTTCAATTAAACATTTTAAAGCTATTTTTACTTCGTTTTCAAAACAAAGGATAGTGTTTACCCTTAAAATAGATATATGCAAGTAAAAGTCAATGTGTAACAGAAAATTTGCGCTATAAGATATAAAGGTCGTATCAATAACACCTCTGAAACTCGGATAGGGTTGTTATCTGATGTAAGACTCGCATAAGGACCAATTGACCATAAATCTATTCCACGTCTGCTGTGAGGTACCGAGACGACATATGAATACTTTTCGCGATCGACTTTTTATAGTTACTCGCTGAGCTTTGGGACCACTTCGTATTGATTGAATTTCGACAGATGGCTGGGTTGAACAAGCTGATTCATATTTTAAGAGGATAGCCTATTATGTACGGTTAACGGGGCCAATGACGTGGACGGTAGTGATCCTTACTTATGTGCCAGAGGTTGTGGGTGCGATCCCTATCTGTGTCTAGGTCACGTCCGACACTGGGTCACGTCTTATACGACCCGCCCGACAGAATAAACGCGAAAATCGCAGCCCTTCCCCACCCTCACACTGGCACAATTCGATCACAGACGCTGCACATGCATTCGTATAATAGGGCAGTACACCGCGTTCGCCGGCGAACGCGTGCAGCCGTGCCCCTAGGAGCAATAACCGGCACTCCTAGAGCTGCCGGGCTCACTCCGTCCGTCCTCTTTTGCTGATTTCATAATTAAATTCACTCCCATGGCCGCCCGAGCCTAGGTCGAGCCTCTAGAGGCGCCCTCGGGCGATCGCCGTCGATTCCGCTCAGATCCCGCGAGCCTTGCGGGCGCGACCGCAGCTAGACGAGCGGTCGCGGCCGCGGGGTATGCAGCATAATTACGGGCATCGGACCTCTCACCTATGAGAGGCCCCGCCATCTTTTTTCGGTGGCGCTGAAATTTACGTCTGAGTAGTCCAGCAATAGGTACGTCCCAAAAAAAAAGGGAATTGAATTTTATTTACTCATAGTCGTGAGGTACCGGCAGAGTAGAGTAGTACCTTCTACTGTATCGATGTCATAAGAGGCGGAACCGTACCGGAACCGTCAGATGGCGGTATATCCATCCAGAACAGTGCAGCTCAAATGCACTAAACGGGATGGGCAGCAGCATTTCCGTCGCGAAAACTGTGCTTTACGCTTGCCAACACGCTTGCCTAGCGCGGCAATCATGGACAGAATTCCCCGTTTCTTGGGGAGGCCTATGTCCAGCAGTGAACTTCCAATGGCTGGTATGATTATTTATTTACTTATACACTGATGATGATTTATTTATATATACGCGTTTTATACAGTTACGGTTTTAACGCAGTTTATCCAATTTTCACGCCCGATGTTTTGGTTACCTTGCGGCAAATGTTTTCAAAAGTTTTGTTATCATTACTTATTGTAAAACAAAGGCGCCGAGTCTATCTGTTCACGATCAACTTTAAAAGTACTGAACGTTTCTTGAGAAGATTTAGGTATTTAATTTGGCAAAGTTTCGTGTAAATTAGTTAAAATATAACAATAAATTGTCATCATTTTAATTCTGGAAATCTAAAGCATCAATGTAATTACACAAAATGATTTTTGGTTATAATCGAACTCACTTCCCACCATATTGGGTTATACTCTAATACAAATTGGTCATCGTGGGTCCTACTTTAATACTAGTCTGCCGGGATCGAACGGCTAATAAAACTAAGTTTATAGCAGGTTCATTGTGCAAAACACCAGAATAGTACCTGCAAGGAAAACTGATGGTAACAAGGGTACCAATACCTAATGTTATTTAAATTTATTTCAAAGTATGTTTGTATAAAACTTGAGATTATATTATAAAATCCTAAACAATTGATTTATTTATTTTATATCTTGAATGGATAACCTATTTATTGGAACCTAACCATGGACACTGCGATTTTATGCAATGTTTAAAATTTGTCAAAAAATCAGTCTTCTTAAATCCTTTTTAACCCCTAAGTTATAAAAGGAATCCCTATGGAAAAATTCAAGATTCTAACTCTTATAGTTTAGGCTCTGCATTGATATGTAAGTCAGTCAGTCAAAGTCTCCTTTTATAAATACAGAAAATTAGGACATTTCAACAAAGGCTTCCAAACTTGTTTACTTGGTCTTCGTGAACAACGACAAGCAACCAGACAACCGTAATTCAAGTCGACAACCATTCTAGCCTGCGGCAGGCGCCAGGCAAAAGGCCGTTTCTTAAATTTATGCATCAACTTTAATGCAGCATAGCATATATGGTCCCCAATAATGGCCGAGGGTGAGGACTGCCCTCAAGTAAATGGCCAAACAATTTAGGTACACTGCAAGAAAAACAACACAATACATCAATGCCACCGTATAGAAATCCCACTCATATTATGAACGCGAAAGTTTATCAGAATGTGGAGATGTATGTATGTTACTCTTTCATGCAAAAGCTGCAAAATAGGAACTGATGAAACTTTACAATAATATAGCTAATGCAACAGAACAATAGGTACATAGACAAAAATTTATAAATATTTTTCTTAAATATAACGATATTGTTTGCGTTCTTAACGCCTGCCAAGTTTCACCTGCAAAACTGCTTATCATCGTGTTAAGTTATAAGAATCAATAGGATCAACTTTTTTTCTACGAGTGTCAGATTGTCATACAAAATTGGCAGCTTTTTAAATAAGGGGCATATGGAATTATGTGCGGTGCTTACGAAGTAAGCTATTTAAATTTTTGTAGGTCTGTTGGAGGTAAACTTTTTTTTTATTCGACCAGGTCGACAAATGAAATATCAAGCGTCATTGCAGCCAATACACGCTCGGAATATCACAAGATTATCACTAACGCATTGCCAACCTTGTGACTTGCGGATATTATGCCACATTGCCCAGTAAATTAACAGCCTCTTTCACCCTTTAGACCAGAACACAGCAATGCGAACACTGCTTTTTGACGGTAGAAATAAGTGAGAGTCAGGTACCAATGAAGGCGACCTATAGTATTAGGTCAACTTCACTTATAAGTATGCTAGTCATAGACCCTAATGAGATTCTTTATTTATTATTACAGTATTGAGTTCATGGAGTCTTTATCTAGGGGTGCGAAATATTCGATCGAATTCACGACCTCTGACGCGTAAGATAGAGACACCACTATATGCGCCATCGGGTGATAAATCAAACCTTAAAAAGAATATCAAATGGATTCCTATCTGTGTATTCGGGTTTAAGTGCATATATTATTCAGGCTTTTAACGGATAAAAACGAGCGTAATGTTGCGGCATATCAATATTAATATTTTAATATAGTTGGTATTGCTTTTAGGGCTATATAAAAAAGGAAAGCCAATCGATCAAAATACTCCGATCCTGACTGCGAGATAACTTGCTTACCTTAACGATAAGATAACTTTGTTACGGACATGAAATAACAGAGGAATCACAAATATAATACTTAAATACATATTTAACTACGAGAAGCAGAACAAATACAAATATTCATCGTATATTTACATTTTTCCGAGTTGGGGATCGAACCTACGACCCTTAGCGCTTAATATGGGACAACTATTGAATGCGTCAGATAATATCTAAATACATATATGGTGGATAGACGATCTGACTACAACCGCAGGATCGCACTGGACGCAAGATGCATACAGCCGATCTAATTGTAAATCACTTGGGGACGCCTATATCCATTAGTTGACGTCCTATGGCAAATATAATGATGATATATTTATACCTGTTTGATTATCAGGTATTTTAATAGATCGCTCTTCGTTATAGATCACTAAAATAACCTTAAAACATGTATATTCAATTTAGCAAGCCCGCAGCTGGACATAGGCGATATCATTTCCCCAAGAAATGGTTAATTTGCCTTAAATTGCCGCTAGATTAAGAATAATTGTTTTAATAAATAAGTATAACACGTTGTCTACCCTGTTTATTAAAATAAATTAAACAAATCAAAAATTATAATAATTAAATATTTTTTTCCAAAAGTAATGTAAACGCAAAGAAAGTCAGGTTCCAATCTCTTATTTAATAAAATGTAAGAAAATACTTGAATTTGATTAAGAAACAAAATAAGAACTTGTTAACAATTTTTTTATTATCGAGAAGTATTTTTATCACACACACACACACATATGTAAGAAATAAATCTAGCTTGGATCGACACATAATATTCTTTCCTACATGAGGTAGACCGCATATAAAGGTCGCCTGCAGTGTTCGCATTTGAAGAGTGGAAAATGGAGTGCAGTATCCCGGTTTGAAAAGAGAGAAAGGCAGTGTCATTACAGAAATAAATGTGATATAATATCATCAAGTCATAAAAAGCGCTGGTGATATCCTTGTGATGCGCGAATTGTATGCTTATTTTTCAACTTGGTGTAATAAAAAATACTAAGATATATTAGGCATTAATATTATATAAATAAAAAAAAACTGTGTAGACAAATAGAGATAGCAAATGCATGCGACACTTCGTTCGTTTTAATGTTAGCAATTCCAAAATCCAGCTGTTCGTTTAATATTAGAATATGGTTAATGATTAAGTGAACCGAAATTTAACTCACTCCTTGACGGATTCAACGGGATAAAGTTTACTATATACCTGAACAAAGTCGGGCCGCTATTGTCTACAAAAAAAAAAATGGCTAGAATATAAAAAAGTCGGTCATATTTTTCGTACTTTGGCTAAGTCCTTAGCTTATATATATAAAACTATTGCTCCGCGGTTTCACCCACGGTAAGTTGTACAACTTTCATACTAACTTTTCAACCTAATGCCACCAAGAAAGGAGATTTTCGAAATTACAAATTTTTACACATATTTTAGGACATTTAGAACCATTTCTAGCAATAAATATAGCCAATGTTACTCAAGTGAATGTAGCTTTTTAATATTGAAAGAATCTTATAAATCGGCACAGTAGTTTTTGAGTTTATCCATCAAAAACATAGACACAAAGATACAAATATAATATTAGTGTAGGTTATAGATAGAAAAAGTGTATGCCACTGACATCTAAACTATGCGAAAAGTCGTATCGTTTAAATAGAAAAAGACGTATTTGTGACAAAAAAAATAGCGTGTGTGTCTTAAGACTATCAATAATTCTACGTGCCAAATTTCATCCAGATTCATTCAGCCTTTTCAGTGTGAAAGAAATACTCTCAAACTTTAGCATTTATAATTTTTTAAAGGATGTTAAAGGCTAGCTGCCCACGTTAATTTGAAAAAAAGAAATTCTTCTGATTCGGTCCTATTGGTCGTAGCGTATATCACATAATTTCACCAGGTGCCTAAACCTAGAGGATTTTTCAAATTGGATCAATAATATCTTATATAAAAGGTAAAGCGAAAAAACTCAGATATTTTATGTGGCAGAAAATGTTAATAATATTGGAAAGAAAAAATACTTGAAAACATTTAAACAATTTTACACAGCAATGTTTATTGCAAACATAGATTGTGGACGCTCCTTTTAATGCTAGTTCCCGAGTACAATTATCCCGTGACTTGATTTCGACGATTTAATTACTTAGGGCGCCTAATAGGGCCTCTCGCCTAGGGCGAAATAATGATAATCTGTGTTTGTAATTTGCAATTCTTGGCTGAAAGTGTAAACTCAGTTATTACTGAGTTGGCCTACTCCAGTTAAGTCGGCCTGGCTAATTGGTTTGGCTGCTAGCTTAACAGAGGTCACCTAATATGGACGATTAAAAATCTTCATTAAGAATGCCGGACGTGTAGTAAGGTTCATCATATCAGCCATTGGACGTCCTCTGTTGGACATAGACCTCCTTAAGAACTTACATATGTTATTTACCTTATAATTTTATCGAACACATGTCACATTTACCCAGTAAATTCACGGCCTCTCTCACCCTTTAAACCGGAAATATTTCAAAAAGTGGTATTTTACCATTGGAATTTTAAGCCAATTTAAAATAGCTCAACAAGCAATGAAGAGGGCACAATGCTCGGAGTCTCTTTGCGCAAATCAATCAGAATTGAGGTGATTTGTAACAGATCACAATTACCGACAAAGCCCGTTGGATGTCCAACAGCGGCCGTCTTATTATACACCATCTGCATTTGCACTATACTGTTTCGGATGGATATACCGCCATCTGTCGGTTCTGGTATCTTAGTCGCCTCCTACTACACCTGGTACAGAAGGAAGTACTATTCCACTCTGCCGTTACCTCTCGGCTCAGACATATATATTTAAGTATAATATATGTGATTCCTCTATTGTCTAATATCTGTAACACAAGTGCTTTAAGCTACTTATCACAGAGTTAGGTCAACATACGAGATGTTATGTGAATGTATTTATTTACATCTGTTTTTTATCTTGTTTCAGGTACAACGTAGCGTTTATGGTCCTAACGTACTTCCTGCCCATAATGTCGATGTCGTACACGTACTCCAGGGTGGGAATCGAGTTGTGGGGCTCGCAGTCCATCGGCGAGTGCACGCAACGACAACTAGACAACGTCAAGAGTAAACGACGAGTAAGTGCGACATATGTTTAACTAGTTGATGCGACAGACGTTGTCCTGTCTAATCATTATCGTCATCAAACCAGCCATTGAAAGTCCGCTGCTGGACATAGGCCTCCCCAAGAAAGGGGGAATTTTGCCCATAATTGCTGCGCTGGGCAAGCGTATTTGTAATTAACGCCGTCGCCGGATTTGTTTCCTATATTACCAAACATTAGGTGTTATGGAACTCATATCACCATTAGTCGCAGAGCATAGCAAACACAGAGCGCAGCTTTCGCGACGGAGATGCTGCTGCCCATCCTCACCCTGTGCATTTGAGCTGCATTGTTTCGGATGGATATACCGCCATCTATCGGTGCTGGCACCTCAGTCGCCTTTTATGACACCTGGTATAGGGGGAGGTACTATTCTACTCTGCCGTTACCTCACGGCTTAACTATACTTCCTGTCTAAACTATACTTTAATGTTAATCATAGAAAAATATTGTGCATATATATTAAGATACAAACTTTCCTACCTCTTAAGTTGGATCAAACTGTACAGTACTGTACTCTACTGTACTGTATTGTACTGTACTGTACTGTACACAGTAAGCAAAAAATATTATTATCGGTTAATTAGTTCTCAAGTTCTCCCCAGACAAACACCATGACACGCAATTTTTATATATAAAGATGGAATTTTATAGTATTTAAAGCAACAAAATATATGTTAAAATTAAGTAAACCTGATTAAGTTCGATATCTATATCACACTGTTATCTTTTCAACGACACTACGGATTTACACTCATCATTGAAGCCGTTGAACTTCGACTGATGGACATATGCTTCCTTAAAAATGGAGATTTGCCCACAATTGTCGCGCTGGGCAATTAAAGATTGTAGCTTCGCGAGGAGGATACTGCTATCCATACCCGCCCTATGCATTTCAGCTACGCTGTTTCAAAAGGATATATCGCTATCTGTCGGTTCCGGTACCTCAGTCGCCTCTAACGAATGGGGTACCGGGCGGTTATAGGGAGTCGAGACATTTGGTACTCCTGTACCAGATGTCTCGACTCCCTATAATTCAGATTTCTTTTGTCGGTATATAATTGTTATATTTAAAGGAAATAATAATAATAAATAAATTCCCTCAGCATCTGACCAGATTCTATAATAAGTCGCTTCAAGCAATTGTGTTACGGACGTTAGACGACATAGGAACCACAAATATACTAATTAAATAGATATCTTTAACACCCAGACACCAGACTAAATATTTGTCTTGATTATATATTTGTATTATCTAAATGTCAGTATTTCGTAAAACGATACCATATTGGCAGTATTTAACATGTTACTAACTTCCGTTAAGCCGTAGGACGTCCACCGCTGGGCATACGCCTCCCCGACTGATTGCAAATAAATCCGATTGTATGCGACCTGGTTTTGGTTTAATTTATGATTAGATGCTCAATTTCGGATCCTTACAGCCACATTGGTCTTCGGTTATGCGTGCATATGACTTGCCCATTGTCAGATTAATTTGTTAATCAGCTAGCCTTTGTTGGTTACTATCGTTTGTTAACGGATCTCCCCATTTTTAATTAGATTGCGATAAAGAGACTTCGAGCATTGCCTTCTTTCTCAATATAAGGCCGCGTCATCGTTTCTATCTTACAATAACTGAGTTTATATGCGAGTGCTTTTTTATTTAGTTTAAATTTTAGTTTTATAATAACATAATACTATGTCAATTGAATAAAAATGATTACTGTGAGTTATTTGTTGTATGCTAGATTTGCTTTTGAAGATAGTTAACGGCTATACTGTTAACTATTTTAACGGCTTAAAGCTGTTACATTTTTTGTTTGACGTCTTGGTTAACTTGGAGCAACCATGCTCAAAATGGACGTTAGATATTGTGTCAGGATTTGAAAGTTACAAATAGTACCTCCACTATTTCAAAAGTGTAGTTTTATTATGAATATATAACTTATGTAGACATTTAACATACAGACACAGAACAAACACACATATTTATTATAAACATATTTGTCCTGGGTGGGGACCTTATGCGTCCGTCGTCCCATCCGACCCGTCAAGAATACTTTGTGCTACAAAACTTCGTTTATCTTAACTATCTTCAAAAACAAATCAAACATAGAACAAATTACTCACAGTGATCATTTTTACTTAATTATCATAGCATTATGTTATTCCTTAACTAAATAAAAAAGCACACGTATATAAACGCAGTTATTGTATGATGGAAACGATGACGCGGCCTTAGGCACAAGCTAAAGCTATTGATGCAATATTTACCCTGCAAAGTCCACCCGCCAAAGCCCGCAATTCTAAACTCGATAAACTCAAAAACTGCTGAGCAGGGTTTAATAAGTGGGGTTGGGGTCGTTCCTGCATAATAAGTTAGTTGCAACTTTTTTTTTATTAGATAAAGTTTATGAACAAGCCGAGTGATGGCAAGCGTTGCGTTACTGCAGTCTATAGACGTTGTGACTGGAAGATTTGACTGCCAAATTTCTCGCACTTCCAACCGGTGGTAGAATTAGTGGTGGTGCGATACCAATACAGACGACCTTTGCATGAGGTCTAAATCATGAAAACCATCGATTCTATCCTAGTATTTCAAGTTTTGAGGAGCCTTACATGCTTTTACAGGCAGCCAAAATGTGTCAAAAAGAGTACGACTGTCTGTTCATAGAAGTGTGTTCATAGAATAAAATGAAATGAGAGCACTTCGAAGAATAGTGTAATAAGAGATCAATGTGGTGTAAAAGATGATGATGAAAGTAGAATGACTGCACAATACAGAGCGGAAGTAAATGGAAGAGTTTGCATAGGACGGCTGAGGTGAACTTATCTTAACCAAGTAAAGGAGATATTAAAGAAGGGCTAGGTCAGAAGTACCAAGAATAAACGAGCGTGTATGTAAGGAGTAATGCGAGTAAGGGAAGCGAGGAGGTATGCCAAGTGGAGATCTATAGTATCTACCTACACCGATACATAGACTGTGCATGATGTATGTATATGTTTCGAGTTTAGTATTTCACCAGTAAACAGAGTGCTGAGAGAAAGGCACTAATTAACAGAGTCATAATCTAGAATCTAAGAATGTAATTGTACACTTTAGGTGGATAATTACATCCTTAGGATGCAATTATACACAATGAGGATAAGTGAACTCTTGTTATTACAGGAAAAATCCATGTCACTTTACTGTTTAAAAAATAGTGCCGATTCTAGAGCCATAAGAAACTATTTATCCTGTGGAAATGTTTTCAGTATAAAAAGTAGCCTATGTGTTTCTTCAAACCATCAATCAATTGTATAAAATAGCGCGTAGCCAACTTCTTGACATAAAAACATGTCACATCATCCATTGATTTAATTTATTCTCTCAACATTTCAACCGGAACACAGCAAACACTGCTGTTCCGTGATAAAAATGGAGGCAAGCGTGGTGGAAATTACAGAGCGTAACTTCACGATTTTAATGCTACCGCCTTATTGCATTTGAACTTCACTGCTTCAGATGGATATACCGCCATCTGTCGGCCTCGTACGTCAGTCGCCCCTTGCGGCTCCTGGTACAGGGGGAGGTGTTAATCTTCTCTACCGGTACTATACGGGCAATGGAGGTAACCAATTCTGAATGCAATAGTCATTGCAGATCTGTTCCGCGTTCCGGCGTGAAAGAGTAAAAAATTGTTTTTAATATATTTTGAAGTCAGCAAACAATCATACGGTTCACTTAATGGTAAACGGGACCGCAGCCAATAGTAGCTCCTGTCATCACAATGATATCACTAGCGTGTCACTAACCCTATGAACTGAAGATATAATGTCACATTTATTCAGTAATTTCACTGCCTTTCTCACCCTTCAAACCTGAACACAGCAATGCGAACACTGCTATTTGGCTGTAGAAAAACGTGAGAGTGTAGTGCCTTTGCAGACGAGACGAACCTCAGCAAGAGATTCTAGCTAATGTTTTTCATTAAAGTTATTATGAAATGAAACTACTCTTTTCCATTTTACGATGTTTCGGTTAACTATAATTAACTAAGTCTTAAGTAAGTTCTTACAATATCTCATACAATGTCCTGATACAGACATAAGGCACTAAAAGCACTTGTATTGCTGACATCAGACAATAGAGGAATCACAAATATACTACTTAGATACATATAGTCAACTTGCAATGACAGCGGTTGAGAACAAAAATGTACTTTTGGAAATATAAAATTGGCGCGTCTTTCTCTGTCTATTTATCGCTCTCTCTCTCTCTCTCTTTCTCTCTCTTTCTCTCTCTCTCTCTCTCTCTCATATAAAGCAAGCCAGAATAGTGTGGTACAGCGACGATATTTTTGTTAAGTGTATATAGGTTTTTTGGAGATAATAAATAACAAAAAATAACAACAAAAATGAATAACTAATCTAAAGGAACTTCATACCATCCGGGTGTCCCTTGTTGGATAGAGTTGGTAAAAATATGTATGAAGATAACTATTAAACAAGTTGGTACAGCTATGCCTGAAGCGATAAAGGACGGTACGACAATTTAATACATAAAAATAACAAAATTGTTACTTGTAAAAGTGACTCCCAAAATCATAATTTAGTAGCCTCTAGGCTATTTGATCTTGCCGGGAATTAGGTTGTTTAGGAATGGAGCTCGGACAACGTTATGATAAAATAAATTCCCACAACATCTCATATATTGATCTGAATCCGTGATAAGTCGAATAAGGCTCTTATGTTTTAGATATTAGACAACAGAGTAATTACACATATACTATTTAAATAAATATATTTAACACGTAAATACAGTTCAAACATAAATATTTGTCCTGGGTGGGGATCAAACGCGCACAAGACAGGATCACTACCATCTGCGCTATCGAATAAAAATAAATGTTATAATACCTATTCTTGTGGTATCTGTTTAAATCTGAGTAACTATCTTACAAATGTATTGTGTGAATTATTATGATTTTGATTGTTCAAGATGCTGGAAAAGATCAAACAGCACTATGATAATAATTCAATGTATTTTATATCGTATCCTATACGATTTTTCCTCGGAGATCACATACAGATAACGATATAAGCTTCATTTTTATCGTACGGAAAACCAGCGTTTCGGAATAACGCGATTTATATTGAAGTCCATGTAAACGAAGTCAAAGTAGGTGTCGGCTTGTTACACTTTCACGAAATAATTGGTGGATTGAGTTTGATAAAATTTCGCATGTTGATACCCTGAATCCCAGATAAGGGCACGGCTATTTAAAATCCCGGCAAAATCCCATGGGACACGAATTATAGTAATCGCGAGGTAGTCAGTACTTTGATATCGATTAAATTTGATAGTGTCCTAGTACGCCAAAGATCGTGGATTCGATCTTCACCAAGGCCAATTAGTAATGTGAATGAAATGTGTAAAATTTCTAGTCCAATGTAGTCTGAAATCCGTAACGCAAGTGTTTCAAGCTACTTTTCTTGAAGACAAGTCAATGTATTTGAATTTATGTAACATATATCTAATGTTAAAATGTTGCTTGGTTTTCTAAAACTAGAAATACTTGATACCCGATGAGGATTAATGAGTAAAAAACGTCGAAAGTTAATAAAACATTTATTAAAGTAGTTTTATTATTTTATACAATTGCTAGAAATATGTTTTTGAAACCTTGCTAAATGATTTGTAATAAATTCTTTTGCCCAATAATTGCCGCGCTGCGAACCCGTGGCAATCGCTGAACGTAGATTGCCGCTTCATTGGATTTAATTACGTCTGTAAAGGATATACTATATAAGTCGGTTTCGTTGCCTCAGGTGCCTCTTACGACACTTGGTATAGGGAGGGGTACTGTTATACTTAACTAGTACCTAACAGCAATATAAAAAAACGTAAGATAATTTTAGGTGATCGTTCTTAAACAGTTGTAACACACTCCGTTGGTCCAATTAAGAGCAACTATAAAATAAGCAGTTCATAACTCGTAACATTTATGCTTATGTATTCGTAACGAGGTAGAATACAAACGGAATTTGTACCTTCGTGTTACGTACGTAGTTAAAAAGAAATCCCCCAATACCGCCCGATAATGGAACGGATAAAGCGGAATCCATTTGCAAATTGCTTGAAACACTCTGCAGTCATACGAATGTAAAATAATTTGGTGAATCTGGTTATATTGGGGGACTGGCGGAAACTCAGCGCGGGAATTGTGGGCCTCTTGTTTTGAGAGACGTATATTTAATAATGGATGTCCAACAGTAGATATAATGATGACTGGTAGCCGGCCATGACTTTATGTTACACGGTGAAGATGTCGCTCTATAATAATAATTGTCTTTTTATAATATTGGTTTAGATAGCTTATGCGTTAAGACATCTTTACAAACTGCGTGTTTATATAGTGAGAGAACTTGCAGATCGAATATGTCACTGTTCATAAGGCAACATAAATACAAACTTATTTTTTGCGTCATATGGAGGATTTAATCCAAACAAGAATTTAGAACCAATGATATAAAAAATATTTGGCTTCACAGGGCCACAAACAAGCTCATCAATAATTGCTACATATTATTATCATTTGAAGATTTACTCAAAGTGGTACTCAAAGTTTGGCCTTGTAAACTTTGACATGTCTTATTCTATCGCGTCAACTCTCAGTTATTTTTTATTTCTTAATAATAGGCATATATTATATTATATTTTAAATATAATATTTTTTGCTTTAATGCGAATTTTCTCCTGGTAATAACAAACATGAAAAATTTTATCAGCGTCAGTCATTCAACCATGCCTATAGTAAACAGGAGTACATTTAGATATAATTATTTTATTTTAACTTCAAGTTATCTTTTTATCATTATCAACATTATCATCATCATCATCATGACAGCCATTGGAAGTCATAGGCCTTCCCAAGAAAGGGGAATTTTTACCAATAATTGCCGTGCTGCGCAAGCAACCCCAACCTGGGTAATTACACTGTTTCGGGTGGATATACCGCCACCTGTCGGTTCTGGTAACTTAAATACCTCTTTCTACACTAGGTATAGAGAGAGGTACTCTGCCGGTACCTCATGGTGTATGTAGTGTGGTGCGGTACAATTTCTTTAGACGTCAAAAAATTCTGTCTTAAAATAAATTCACGCTGCTAACTTGGACTTATTATTATGTTATTCTAATTTTCGACGCCTTTTATTCTGTTCATGATGTTTGAAAAATATCTTCCTTTATACTACGAGAACTATCAAATGAAGGCCAAATACCAAATACTTCTAGTGTACTGAGCGCTGACAACACCCTTGGGATCGTGCATGCAGTCCATACTACAGTGAACCCCCGGTAGTCCGACAAACATTTTGCAGGGCAGTGTCGAACTATCGAATTCTTCGGATTATAGAGTACTGCCTAAGACCCCCTATAGTCCGGATTTTTTTTACAAAACAGTACCTTGTAATCCGACAAAATACAGATCCAATGATAAGATTATTTACACATATTATATATACATATGTACATATATGTACTCTGAAGTACAAATCATAATTGTAGACCATGTCGGATTACAAGGGGCGACGGTTTAGACCGGATTACCGGGGGTCCACTATATATATTATTGTAGTGAATATTTAGTTAGTAATTCCTTTTTCCCTGTAATTTAGCCTCGCAAGACATTGTTTTCAAGGTAGACTAGAGGTCACCCTATACATTTGTCCGAAATCCATTTGGATTTAGGACAAATGTATAAGCATTTCTTGTCCATTTGACAAAAAGATCCATCCAAGAACCATCTGGTAAAATAGTTTCTTATTTATCCAATATTTCTACTTTGATGTAGGCTTGATTCATAAATAGGTTAGCATCACAAAATAAATATGGACCTTTCATAAATTTATATTATTTAATCGACTGACGGAAACACGATTGTCGGTAAAGATGAAATTAGTGTTTGGCTTTAATCAATTAATTTGTCAATTACCTTGTTAATTGACTAAAAAGGAATTGCAATTAAATTAATTACAATTAAATTAATCGCGATTGAACTTTTAATTGCACTTTGCAATTAAATTAATTTGACTAACGTGTGATAATTGCAACTCACAATTAAATTAATTTCAATTAACTTTTTTAGTTGTTTTATAAAACAATTAAAACTAACAATTAACTTTCTGTATCAAAATGAAAATAGTAAAGATTTAAGAAAATTAAGCTGTAAGTGAGACAAGTATATTTTATACTATATATAATATATAATATATATATAATATATAATATATAGCCTAACAATTTAAATAAGACTTTAGAAAATATGTTAACGAAATTTTTTTATTAATAATTCAAAATATACAGAAAAATATCAGAGGCGACTATCGTATTATTATACCTTACTCGACAATGACAAATCTGCTAAAGATTCACAAACTGTCAGACAGCATGTTCGAGAAGAGAGTAGTACTGAAGTGTAATTTAAATTACTACAAGAAATTTTAAATTGTTATTGTCTGTCTAATCATGTTCAATTAAAGGTGTTGATTATTATGTAGATCGGTCTTTTACTTCTTGCCAACATATTTATTGAACTACATATTTATTTACCAAAACAATTAATATATTAATTGTTTGTTACTTATACAGTTAACTTATACAGTTACTTATTACTTATACAGTTAACAATTAAATAGATGTTAATTATATTTTTTCACAATTACAATTGATTAATTGTTAGTTGTTGTGGTTACATTTACCAATTAATTAAATGTTTATTTTTAATTGTTCGTGCAATTAAAACTTGCCCAACACTGGATGAAATGAATATGTGAGATCTTATGTTCTAAAATGGCAAATTTTCTCATATTTTAAAGTCCCGCGGCCTCGCGCATGGTAATTGACACAGGAAATTGGGCAAATGACTTAGAAATTATTTATCCTTAATAACCTATAACACCTTAGAATTCCATAGCCCGCAAGATGCTGATGATTTCTGTGGTTGTATTTAGTCTATATCGAGCGTTATTCTGCTCTCTTTATTATAAAATATCAGGTTATTGCCTGATATTTGATAATATAATCTATAATATAATATAATCTATTAATTTTAATATCGACGGGCCCGATGGCGCGGGCGGTAGAGAGGGCCCAAAATGGCTTCGATCTATATACATCTCCTCCTCACGAGGTGAGGAGGAGCCATAATAGATAGGTGTAAAGTTTTACAACGAGGATCTATATACAAATCCTCGTTGTAAAACTTTACACCTGTCTATTATGGCAACTATTGACAAGAAACCGACATATGGAAAAGCTTTGTGTCCAGCAGTGGATATCCTACGGCTTATAAGATGATTATATATTTAATATCTCTCCTCAGGTGGTGAAGATGATGATAGTGGTGGTGGTAATATTCGCGGTATGCTGGCTGCCGATACACGTGTACTTCGTGGTGACATCGTACTATCCAGACGTGGTGAATTACGCACACATACAAGAGATCTACCTCGGCATCTACTGGCTGGCAATGAGCAACTCTATGTACAACCCAATTATATACTGCTGGATGAACTCTAAGTAAGTAATTAGGAAATCCTACAATTTAATGCGAACATACCTTAACCAGGTAGAAGACGTGTTAAAAAAGGGCCCGCTCAGAAGTACGAATAAGAAAGCGTGTATGAAAGGACTAAAGTGGGTAAAGGATGCAAAAGAAGTATGCCAAAATCGTATCAAGTGGAGATCCATAGTCTCTGCCTACCTCGATGAGACACGGGCGTGATGTGTGTCTGAATGTACAATATCGTTATAACGCCATCTGTCAATATTTTCTAACTTAACTAAAGTACCTTTTTACGGCTGCCGAAAGGTAACCAAAACATCGAAGACAAAATATAAATAGTTTTATTAGGCATATACTTAATTGTATATGATCAGCTCAATTGGTACTGAATTTTTTTTTTTGACGTATCGTATCATAAAACAGCTCCATGTTCAATTAATACATTTATATATTCACACCACATTTGACACAATGACCTGACTCAGAGATAAATTGCTAAAAGCACTTGTGTAATGGGGGAATCAAATATATTACTTAAATCATAGATAAATATCATTATAATGTTTGTCCTGGGTGGGGAACCGAATCGAACCCACCACCATTGCCACACAAGATAAGAATACTACCAAATGCACAATCGGACATATTAATTTCTTAATTTAATCAAGCTTATAAATAATGTAACATCACATAATTAATACGAGCCCATTTTCTGCCAACGCCGCATAAACAGCGATGCCGTTTCGTGACATGCAATCCACTATTTACGCTTGGCTGGATTCCAATTTCAAGGGTGAAACGGCTACCCCATGCCAGTGAAGATTACGGTATTCACCCCGCGATCCATCACTCATTGTTATACCTTCTAAAATTCGATATAATCAGAAACAAACACTAAACACGTAGGACAAACTGCTTACATTCGTTTATATTGGGAAAATTATGAATTTAGGATAGAAATTGTGCTTAATTGTCTTAAAATATCTTGGGCCTGATCGCTTTAGAATTGGATATGGAATGTCTAGTCATACTTTGGCAGACTTTCTAGGGAAAGGATAGTTTTAAGCTAAAAAAAAATGAGTTCGACTGCGCTTTAGAAATATCTTCGCCCAGTAGGATGAGTGTCTAACGTTGCCAGGCATCCGGATAAAACCAGACATAATTAGGCTTTTTGATTAAACAGTATGTTTGACAAAATAAACAGCGTCTGGCTTTTGTTAGGCGATTAAACATTTTTTTTTTGGTCGTTCCTTTTAATTCGGAAACACATAACCGTCAATACTGGTATAATGGTTATAATGTCCGACCTTTTTATCCAAATGTCCGGCGAAACTGGCTGATCTGTCTAGGTTTAGGTTTGGTGGCGTGGCAACGCTATAGGTTCCATAGGTAACGGCAGAATAAAAAAGTATTTTAGCTTACCTCAAATGCAACAGGAAAATAAGATTTTTTTTAGACGAACCAAATGCTGGGCTCACATACGTCAATTCTAGTGCCACCGACAGGGAGGCCAAAGTCGTTAGAAGGCGACCTTGACGACGACAACGCGTTTCGGTCGCTCCTGCAAGGCTTTTGGGATCTGAGCGCTCTGAGATTGTCAACACGCCTATCCAGCGCGGTAAATATAGGCAGAATTTCTCCCTACTTGGAGAGGTCAATGTCTGGCAGTGGACGTTTTTCGGCGGCTATGAGAAGTCATAAACATTGTCATGAGACGTTTTCGAGAGTTTGCATTGCTGTGTTCCGGTTTGAAGGGTGAGTGAGGCAGTAAAATTACTGGGTAATGTGACATAATATCTTCAAGTCACAAGGTTGGCAACGTGCTAGTGATATCTTTGTGATAGCGTCTATTGGCTGCAGTGACGCTTACTGACACACGGACTGTATGCTTCTATGCCGACCTGGTAAAATAAAAAATGTTAGTCTAGCTTGAAAATTTTATATTAAACTTGATCAAGAGAAAAGCCTTACTTTTTCATGAGGTAGACCTCATACAAAAGGTCTTTTAACTCTTACCTATTTCTACTGCTAAATAGCAGTGTTCGCATGGCTATGCTCTGGTCTGAAGGGTAATAAAGGCTGTGGTTTACTGGTTAATTTGGCATAATATCACAGTTCCATGTTCCTCAAGTCCCCCTCACATCCCTTGTCCCTTCCACAGTTCAATATCCTCTAGGCACAAGTTAATAAAATCTTATCAAACTTGTTCACGAGTAAAGCCATTTTGAAGCGTTCTCGTTAAGAGTTATTCATTGGAACGAGGACTAGGAGATGTTTTTTCGTAAATATTTGTGTAGGCTCTGTAAAAACATGTTATTTCTTTGATTAATCGTATTAAAAAATGCGTATAAACTGAAATAGTCGAGCATAACTGGAACCCATTTATGTAAATAAAATAAATAAATAAATAAATAAATTCACACAACATCTTAGGTATATGACTCGGATAAATAGCATAAAGCACTAGTCTAACAGACATCAGCTTTAATGGAATCACGAATTTGATACTTAATTACATAAATTTAACACCCAGGCAAAGAACATACACAAATATCATCATATAAATATTCGCCCTGGGTCGGGATCCAACCCACGACCTTTATTTATTTATTATACATACTTCATTGCACAAAATATGACTAAATATACAAATGGTGGAAGTCCGCCATCTAATTTTAGTACATAAGATAACAAATGCACTATCATACCCGTTACCTAAAAGTATTATAATTATATATATATATATATATACAATATATAATAAAAATAGTAAGTATTTTTTCAAACTACATCAATATTAAATAAGTTTTATGGATACCTTTATGGGTAAATTCTCGCCCTCTCCAACTATAAGTATTTAATTTAGTTGCCTGGTTTCACGATTCAGTGATCAAGGAAAGTTTGTACAGCCTAGTAATATCAGACAATCTTGCTTTAGTGATATTGCCTTAAATAAGTTTAATGAATAAATCATGAGAAAACATTTCACATAGACACTAAGTTAAGAAATTCGTATCTCATAGCTCGCAAATTATAATCACATAAATAAATTTGATATTGCATTCTTTGTATATTTGCTGGGGAAAAAGATTTAGGAAGCAAAATAAGATTTCTTCGCACGAACATTGAGTATGATCGGGAATTAATATTTTCTTTCGCATTTTTATGGCAACAAATATTTGTAGATTCTTATGTACCTGATTTATCTGTTTGGACGATTATTATCTACAAACAAAAATTTTGATGATCTTCTTAATTCTTAATCTTATTTGTATCTTCTTGAAGCTAAGAACAAAAGGGCGTGTTATTTTTGGGATTGACGCAGATCTTTTTTTTATATAAATAAATGTTATATATTATCTTATAAAAAATAGGCTAATTAAAATTTATATTTGTAATTATTATGATTGAAAAGGAATGTATAACAAATTGTAAAATTGTGATCGATGACATAAAAGTCGAACAAGAGAAAGAGTTCATGTGTCTGGGAAATGTTTTTACGAGAGATGGGAAGTATAAAGAAGATATTGAACTGAGGATGAAAGCTGTAAATAGTGTCAATGAAGCCTTACATGCTTTTTTGGGCAGATAAAATATGTCATAAAGTGGCTGTTGGTTCCAAAACTGACATATGGTAGTGAATGTTGGGTATGGCAGAAGAAGCACGCGAGTAGAATAAATTCTGTTGAAATGAGCGCACTTCGAAGTATGTATGGTGTGAGTTTAAAATATAGATTAAAGAATAATGTTATAAGAGCTCAATGGTGTAAAAGATAGATAAAATTAGAATGACTGTACAAATATATAGGAAGTGAATGGAACCGTTGGTATAGGACGACCGAGGCGAACATATCTTAACCAGGTAGAAGAGTTATTAAAGAAGGGCCAGGTCAGAAGTACGAAGAAAAAACCAACGTGTATGAAAGGACTAATGCGAGTAAAGGAAGCATGAGAGGCATACCTTAACCTAAGATCGAAATAAGTGGAGATCCAAGGTCTATAACAGGCGTGGTGTATATATGTATGTTTTGTAGCCGTGAGGTACCGGCAGAGTAGAATAGTACCTGCCCCTGTACCAGGTATCGTAAGAGGTGACTAAGGTACCAGAACCGTCAGATGGCGGTATATCCATGCAAAAAAGTCAGCTCAAATGAACAGGGCGGGGATGGGCACCAGCTTCCCCGTCACAAAGACTGCGCTCTGTGATTGCCAATACGCTTACCCTGCGTGGTAATTAAGGCAACATAACCCCTTTCTTGGGGATGCCTACGTCCAACAGTGGACTTGAAATGGCTGGTATGATGATGAATATAATAATTAAGCAGTAACATTTAGTACTATTTACTACGAAATGTCCGGAGTGTCTTTGCGCGAATGAGGTAATTCGTAACAGAACCAAAGTTATCGACATAGTCCGGCGGATTAGTAAGTTGAAGTGGCAGTGGGCAGGGCATTTGGTACGCAGAACCTATGGCAGAATGTAGACCACGTACCGGCAAGCGCAGCGTAGGGTGTCTACCCGCAAGATGGATATACGATCTGACTAAAACCGCAGGATCGCGCTAGACAAAGGCTGCATACAACCGATCCTATTGGAGATTACTTGGGGAGGCCTATGTCCAGCAGTGGACGTATTATGGCTGATATAATGACTAAGAAACACTGATAGAAGAACGGTTTACATTAACTGGGGATCTAAAAATACATTTGTGACTATGAATTCACTAATCTTGCAATAATTTATGTATTTTTTATTTTAATATTTTATCCAGAAGTCATCTTTGTCATCATATCAGCCATTCGGAAGTAGGTCCTGTTTGCACTATTGGAAGAAGCCTACCCAAGAAAGGGGAAAGTTTTATCCATCCAGCGTGGTGGATTGATAAGTGGCAATTCTGGTTTGTGTTGGGCTTAAAACTAGTTTTGTCTTATCTTATGCAATAAAAAATAGGACAACTTCTGAGCACAAAATCACATAATAGTTATAATGACTTCCGAAATTCTCTTCTCGTCCAGGTTCCGTCGTGGTTTCAAGCAGTTCTTCTGGTGTTGCGGGGCGTTCGGAGGCGGCCTGAGCAGGCACCGCCCGTTTGGGACAGATCGCTTGGACCGCTCGATGCGTTCGTTGTCCCCGAGCCGGAAGAACGGTACGAGTAAGTGAAACCGCTCTTCATACTTTATCTATGGTAGAGACGGTGAAATGCTGATGATTTGGTATTGCATTATCAACCTTTGTAAAGGGATGACATAGAAAATAGACGATCAATGGACGCGAATGTGTCACGAGGAAAGTTAGAAAGTTTTCTCGTTTATACATTAAGAGATAATAACCGGGATGTTCTTCTCCCTAGGTTTATTCAAGATGACCACCAGGTCATCAAAAATCTACAAAAAGCCGCCTGGTTCCCCCCATTTGCTGCATGCAAATAAAATACGCAAATAGATGGTTACAGGGAATATTTTGTTTGGTAATTCTTCTTATCGATGTTGCAAATATTGTGGCATTCTGGATTGGCTTATCAGAAATTACGTAGTTAGGCTGGTCATCTCTCGGTAGTATCTAACCTTCGTGAATGTAACCTCCATCCAAACATTCCTACCCGCCCGCTTTGAGATCATTGTTTTCTGTAATGATTACCGTTAACGACCGGAGGCATGCTCTTTAGTTTTAAGCGAATGTTTGGTTAGTAAATTGGTTGACTTTTCGCAGGCACGATCCGTATTTCGATGCAAAGCACGTACAACAATACTTTGGTTAGTAGCACCTGACAACGAAGAGGCGCGTCCACTCCGCACAACGAATGCGGAGTGAATGACACGCATGCGGGCGTGGAGCGCACGTGGATATGACGCGAGAACCGTTCCCCGCGCGTCCCTCGCACCCCGCAGGACCTGTACGCTTGATCTGATTGGTCGATTGCAACGCCGTTGACCGTTGAATTCTAAATGCAAAATGTTTTGTGTAAATAAACGTAGAAGAACAAATTTTAGTGTCTCAATGTCAAACTAGTTATAGCACCATACTAACTTATATTGAATGGCCTAATTACGTTAATTGTTTAAATAAGGCCCTAACCTCAATCATGACTTCGTGTAAGTGTCAAAAGCGGGTCGTGAGGTCCGACCTGCTTGACGCCAACTTCATTTATCCATTTCCTTGAGGACCAAAATAATAATTTAGTCGCTTTATTTATGTTAAAGAAATTTGTTAATTATTTTCCTCTTATTAATCTTGCTTGAATAATAAAGGTCATATATTAATTTGATAAATTTATAGGGTGTAGCAATACGTAAGTAGTGATATATAAATAAAGTTTAAGAAACTGTTGTATCAATAACGAAAGTCCTGCAAGCATATGATATTTTTTTTTACTAAATGGGCATAGAAATTCGGTCTTTATTTTTTTTCAGTGAATACCAATTAATGTAATTTAACATTTCTAATTTTAGGTACATACGTTATGTACATAAATGAATATTTTATTAAAATTAATATATTATACAGCATTAATTAAGTATATTTGATATGAATAAATGATTCTGAAATGATAATTGATTGGTATAAAAAATTATTTAACGTACCATTATTGTATTAATAGTTGAAATGAAGACAAGATTAATGGACGCATTTAGCGGACTCACTTTATAATTTAAGCCATATTTATTAATACGGGGTAATATTAAATTAATTGTAAATAAATTACTTTTAATGTGTAATCTTAATCCATTTTGTAATCATGACATCGACGGTCATAAATTTTATTGTCGTAAGGGACAATGTAACCGTACACATTATCAAAATACAGGAAATACAAAAAGAAAGAAACAATTAATTTGTTCTTTATCATTATTTATTATATAATCACTTTATTATTGTTTTTCGTTATGTTTAAGCTGCTTTAAACGAGTATTATTATAATTGAATCTTCGTTAACTTGAAACTACTATTAACTAAATTCACTGACCGTCGATTATATGTTAGCTTAGAGCTCGACCTAGACATCTCCGGTTCGATTCCCGGTTCAAATATCTTAGGCATCTAAGTAAGTATCTGTTTAGTGTCCTGGGACCAGTGTCACTGGGTTCGCCTCCACCCCCCATTCTCTTCTCATACAATTCCGTCTTTTTTTTGTATGGTACATGGTATATTTTGTGTACATAATGTTATTGCACTTATAATTTAAGGATATATACTGGAAATTACTTGTATACGTATAGCTTTGTATAAAATAATACTATTATACATTATAATCTAAATGGTCATTGTAAATATTGGTATGGATTTTTATGCAGACTATATTCATATCTGGTATTTGTTAAAGCTAAAATCTATGTGAAATGAAAAATAAAGATATTGATAAAAAATAATTGTTTTAATCAGATCAAAAATCTCAAACGTACTTACGAGTATGATACAGGTCATAGTGAAAGTAAAGCCAAACAAAACTAAGCTCGTTATGCTTCTTTTATGAACTTAACATCTATTTTCACTAATTATTTTTTAGTTCCCAGATATAATTAACAGAAAACAAAACTAAGCTCATTTTGCTCGGTACATGTACCTACAGCGTCTTTTCCCAATTTATTTTGTAGTTCCCAGATATAATTAGCAAAAAACATTTCGACCCAGGTATATTTATTGACCTGATAAAGGCATTCGATATGGTGAGTCATAGTGTCTTTTTAAAGAAGTTGGCTAATATCGGCGTATCGGGAGCAGCTTATTAAGCTTTAGAATCCTACCTAACAAATCGATTTCAATTGGTGAAATATGGTAAATTTCAAAGTACTCCTTGTCCCATTGCTTATGGTATTCCTCAAGGTTCAATCCTCGGACCATTACTATTTCTAATGTATGTAAACAATATTTATGATCTTTCGCTAAAAGGTGAGGTTACGCTATACGCCGATGACACGTGCATTTTTTACCATGGAAAATCATGAAATGAAATCTTTAAGCAGGCTCAGTGAGACCTAGATATATTGAATGAATCGTTTCAATATAACTTACTCACGGTAAATACAGCAAAAACAAGTTTCATATTATTTAGAGCTTAAAATAAGAAAATACAACACTGTCCAGCCTTAAACATAAATAATATTGTAATAAATCAATCATCGGAGGAAAAATACCTTGGTCTGAGACTTGACAGTGGTTTAAGGCATACATAAACAGAAAGAGTAAACTGTCATCGATTATGTGCACCATACACAGAATGGTAGGATGCCTCCCACTAAAAATCTCTTACACTGTTTATTTATCTCTGGTGAAGCCACGTCTGGATTATCTCAAGAAGCGAGAAAATCAATCCTAAAAGAAGTTCAAACAACCCAAAATAAAATAATTAAAGTGCTGTTCAAATATGACAATCTTACGCCAACAAAATTAATTTACAAAGAAACTAATCTCATGAATCTTTACCAACTTTAACACTGTAACGCTTGCATTCTAGTAAAAAAAATCCTATTGAAATTAATGCATACTCAATTATCATATAAAATAAACAAGGAGATGGGAAAAAGATTGCATCGTCGAGCAGACAACTTACTTTTATCGATACTTGGCACTTATAGCAATAAAACCAACTATGGCAATAAAAGCATAAGCTTTGAAGTAGTACAAGTTTACAATAGTTTATCAAATGAAATAAAAGACATTAAGAGCCACCTCTATTTCAAAAATACTTAAAAAACTATATATTAGATAATAAAGATAGATATTAAAAGTGTTGGAAACTACTATTTATTATCTATCAATCTACGCGTATATTACTTATTACGAAAATAGATTACGAAGGTACAAAAGTCTAAAAAGTACTACTGAAATAACTAAACTAAGCTTTGTATGTATTTTTTTTTTCGTTTTAAAAATAAATTTTAATAAACAAACATATTATTTATATGAATCATAAAATTAATAAATATGAAAATGTTAAAAAGGAAAAAAGCATATAGATCTATATATGAAATTTTACTCGCAGTTGCAGAATTTAAATTAGATTTAGTGCATGCTTTAGTTCACTAAGTGAAATGTAAATTTCTTAAGAGTTAAATGAATTTTTGTAACCTTAAAACAAACTAAGCCCGTTTCGCCCCGTTCATGTACCGACCGTGTCATTTCACGGTTTAGTTTATAGTTCCCAGATATAATTAACTATCTATGCTGTATAATAGTAATATATAAACTTCTCTAAGTTTGGGACGTGGGGAAGGCTGGTGACCTGTAATACGGGTCTACGAATTTAAACAGGCACCAGTCTCCGACAATTATAATTTTAGTCTTTTTTTTACAACGCTTCAATTATTAATTGTGAAAATTGTTATTTGAGGTGAGAAATATATTTTATTGTTATACTTTATCGATAAAATTTAAATATAAATGAATGAATTCACGCCACGTCTCATACATTGACCTGAATCCGATAAATCACTGTAAACTGTGCAAAAGCTGTGCCAATAACATAGAGAAAAATTAAAAGCCAGGAACATGTAGTTTGATACAGTCGAGTATTTTTTTTTATTAACTAAGAATGTTGATTTTAAACAGCTTAAGGAGGTTGTATATTTGAGTATATACTTTAATTTAAACTAAATACCTCTACACGTTCTCGAGATATAGCTCGTTTGATTTTATATGTATTTTAATATATTTGATATTGTTTTATTACAAACTTAAAATTGTTTGCGATAATCAACTTAATTAATAATTACCAAATGACGAACAAAATCTCTGTTAAAATCACTTTAAGCGTAAACCCTTAATTAAGTGATCAACCATTAATTTGGAAGAGGAGAAGAGAATTAAATCATGCGATTTAATTCTTTCACAGAAAGTTCTCCACAATTAAGCCATTATCAAACAGAAATTCTTTTGTAACTGATACCTAAGTTCTTTACAAGTTGACAAGAGAGATACTGACGAAATATTGCAAGAAACAAGCCCCTCTTCCCAGGAATCTGTTATTTAATAGAACAACCGCCACAAATCTTTTACGAATTGAAGTTACAAAGCTTTTATAAAGTTTTACAGAGTCTCGTGATATTCTCAATAAAGATTCCTGTAAGTGAATTGTTCCCGTTTGGATTCGTTGAAACGAAATTTGTTAGGAATTTCGCTTCCCCGTGTTGAACTAATTCTAAATATAAATTACGATTTCCTTTGAAGACAGCGCGACTAGATATTGATCATTATCGCTAGAAATCAAGAGTGCTATGAAGCTTGTATTAAGCTATGAAGGGCCCAAACGGGTCATGGGTTCGATCTGCACCTGGGGCAAATATTTATGTGATAAATATTGAGGTTGATTTGGAGTCTAGGTGTTAAATATGATTTAAGTGTTATAATTTTGGTTCCATTGTTGTCTGAAGTCTGTAACACAAGTGTTTTAAGCGACTTATTATAATCATCTAAAGAATTCGGATAGCAATTTGATAATATTCATTTTGAATTATGAGCGTACATTGGCATTTTTTTTAATTATATTGATAATATGTTAGTACATAGAAGAAAATAATTAAAAGAAGATTGGATGCATATAAAATTACGAAAGTTAAAATTGTAAATCGAGTAGATCGCTAGTCCTGGCTGAGATTTTTAGAAAACGTCTGGTGCGGCTTGCGTTCTCCCGATGCTCATGTATGAATGAAGAATGTATGTGAATCGTACAAAATAACAATCATAAGTATTGGTTTATCTCGAAATAGGCATGAGACACGCAATCACGCAAACACACACTTTTTCTTTTTTTCCTGCCAATAAATATTCATTTCTTTAATTGAACATGTATTGATTGAGGTATGTTGAACTAATTTTATATGTGTTATGGCGTCTGCAATTAGGGCAATATTATAAATATCCATATGGTAATCCGAATATTTTTATACATAGACTGACTGAAAGACTCTTAGTCTGATTTCTTTTAACACAAACGAACGTACTTCATCATAGTGATGAAGTGTAGAGGCTCCTAGCAAATAAGGTGTATTAAAGTACAGGAAGGGCCGTAACGTAATGAAGGCCCTAGCTACATCAGGATAATGGGAACCCTATGCTCTTCATAGAACACTATTTTGTTCGGATTGGCAAAGGAAATACATAAGCACATTTCTAGATTGAATTGATAATTTACTATTTTACTATTTTAAAATCTTGTTTTTCAGCATAATATTCTGAAAAACACCAACTAAGTTCCAACACATCATCATCATTATAGCAGCCGTAAAATGTTTACTGCAGTACGTAGACCTCTCCAAGAAAGGGGAGGTTTTCATGTTATATTAACGTGACTCTCGATAACATATCAAAGATGAAAAAACTTGTATACGCTTGTGAAAACTAAATTAAAAGTCAAAAATAAACAAATTATTGTGTTTTTATATATTTAAACTAGCAGTGCCCCGCGGCTTCACTTGTAATTAAATTTACCTTCAATTTTTTTTTTGTATTATTACACTAAGAAAATATTATAATTATATAATTACACTATTATTTTATTGAAATAACTTTAAACTACGTTTTACCCCCTTAGCGGGAAAATTTTCAAAAATCCTTTTTACTAAGAAAATTTTACACTGGCTAGTTAGTTTTATCTAGAGCGAGTGCTCCCCTTCGTCATAAAAGAAACCCTTGTGTAAAATTTTAAACTTCTAATCCTATAGTTTAAGCCCTGCGTCGATTCGTTGATAAGTCAGTCAGTCAGCTTCTTTTAAATATATATATTTACCTTAGCACGCCTGATTGTCAAAAAAAAAGCCCATTTCTTGAGAGTTAATTAGCTTCAGGCAAACTTTGTTTATCGGTTATCATACCTTAGCCAAAATCCTCAAATTAATTCTTAAAATAAACGGATAAGGACATAAATGAAAAAAAAAAAATTTTAATATGTACTACAAAAAGAGCTGTTATATTGTTTTCTATTTTACCCGGTTTTTCCATTGTTGCGCCTTCATACATGAAGACGCGAGATGGGAGAATACAATCCTACATTTTTTTCTTTAACACTACTCGATAACTGTAAAGACTAACGTAAGCAGCGTTGAAATTTGAAGACAGACCTTGCGTGTATATACCATTCCACTAAGACGTCCATTAATTATTCCATTAACAACCATTAGCGGCTCCAATAAAAAGCTCCAAGTTAAATATAACCCAAGTTATTATTACTCTAGAGACACCTCAAAATTATTTGAATTCAAACCTGTAATCTCCATTTCATTAATATTTTAATTAAATATCTATTGTGTACCTTGTCACACCTACATCCTCATTAATACTATTATATAATTGTTTATCTAGAATTCTCTATTCGTATCAGCAGTCCACTGCTGGACATTGTGCCATTTCATTAATATTTCAATTAAATATCTATTGTGTACCTTGTCACACCTACATCCTCATTAAT